>CAUYQU010083624.1:0-20867 GCA_963574635.1 Cheracebus regulus
GGGGGGGTGGGGCCCGTGGTTGTGTGGGGGGTTGTGTGTGTGTGTGTGTGTGTTGGTATCGGGGTGGGGAGGGCAGTTCCTCTGTGTATGTGTGTGGCGGGGTGGGGTGTGTGTGTGTGTGGGTGTGTGTAGCAGGGTGGGAAGGGCACTTCTTCCTGTGTGTGTGTGTGTGTATCGGGGTGGGGAGAGCAGTTCTTCCTGTGTGTGTGTGTGTGTGCGTGTGTGTAGCGAGGTGGGGAGGGCAGTTCTTCCAGTGTTTGTAACAGATTATTCCTACCTATATGATCAGAGTGAATGAGCACCTAGCATGCTGTATTTTTTATTATCAGCATTGGTGATTTTCCGTCACAGTGAGTGAAAAAAGATACATATTTATATATTCATAAAAATCACAATATTTCACCAAGAGTTCTGACCCTGAATTGGATGTGACCTTGGACTGGGCTGATGCTGGAATCAGATGGCTGAACTAGAAGTGAGGAGGCTGCTGTTCTGAAGTAGTATCATGTCTGGGCACATCCTTTTTATTGCTCTGGGCTTCAGGTATTGTCATCTTTTTTTTTTTCGGGGGGTGGGGTCTCCTTCTGTCACCCAGACTGGAGTGCAATGGTGCACTCTCAGCTCACTGCAACCTCCTTCTCCCTGGTTAAAGCAATTCTCCTGCCTCAGCCTCCCAAGTCTCTGGGATTACAGGTATGTGCCACCACGCCCGGCTAATTTTTGTATTTTTAAGTAGAGACAGGGTTTCACCATGTTGGTCAGGCTGGTCTGGAACTCCTGACCTCGTGATCCGCCCTCCTCAGCCTCCCAAAGTGCTGGGATTATAGGAGTGAGCCACCGCACCCGGCTAGGTATTGTCATCTTTAACATGAAAGTTGGACTATTGATCTCTGAAGTCTCATCACATTCTGACACTCAAGTCTTTTTTTTTTTTTCATGAGACAGGGTCTCACTATATCGCCGAGGCTGGAGTGCAGTAGCATGATCTCAGCTCACTGCAACCTCTGCCTCCCCGGGTAAAAGTGATTCTCCTGCCTCAGCCTCTAGAGTAGCTGGGGACTATGGGCATGCACCACCACGCCTGGCTAATATTTGTATTTAGAGATAGGGTTTCACCATGTTGGCCAGGCTGGTCTCGAACTCTTGACCTCAGGTGATCTGCCCACTTCGGCCTCCCAAAGTGCTTGGATTACAGGTGTGAGCCACGGTGCCTGGACTCAAGTTTTAATACTATGGTTGGATCTCACCCACCCAGTTTCAGTAAACTGCATCATAAAACCATAATTGAAATTTTAAAATTTGATTGCATAAAATGTGGAGTTTGTTTTTCTAGGATGTTCATTTGATTCTCTTTTAAACCTAGTTTCTAGTTCTCTGTTGAAATTCCTGGTGAATTTCTCCTTTCATCCTTACTCTTACTTGTTAAGTCAATTAGTCATAGTTATTTTGTTTGTTTATTTACTCTGAGACAGAGTTTCACTCTTACTGCCCAGACTGGAGTGCAATGGCATGATCTCGCCTCACTGCAACCTCTGCCTCCCGGGTTCAAGCAATTCTCCTGCCTCAGTCTCCCAAGTAGCTGGGATTACAGGCGCCCACCACCATGCCCAGCTGATTTTTGTATTTTTAGTACAGATGGGATTTCACCATGTTGGCCAGGCTGGTCTTGAACTCCTCACCTCAGGTGATCCATCCGCCTCAGCCTCCCAAAGTGCTGGGATTAAAGGCGTGATCTACCACGCCCTGGCAATTGTAGTTATTTTAAAGTTCTTATCTAAATCCAATATCTGGATCATCTGTGAATCTGCATCTACAGTCTTATTTTTCCCTTGAATTTTGGATACATTTTCTTGCAATTCTCAGGTCTAATAATTTTTTAATTTTACGTTGGGCATAATGTCCAAAAGAACCTAACTCTAGATTATATTTTCCTCCAGAGGAAATTTCCCATTTACTTTGTTAGGTAAATGCAGTGAAGGATTGAACACTTTCACTCCATTGAGTATTGAGCGAAGTTAAGGCAAGGTTGCAGTTTTAGAAACACTCAATCCAGTTATGGTTGTCTGTGCTTCTCAGGCATGGCTCTCCTGGACTTTGATCAAAAGCCTGGAAAACCTTTGTTTTCTTTTCTTTTTTTTTTTTTTTTGAGGCAGAGTCTTTTTGTCACCCAGGCTGGAGTGTAGTGGTGCGATCTCAGCTCACTGCCACCTTCACCTCCCACATTTAAGCAGTTCTCTGCCTTAGCCTCCCAAGTAGCTGGGATGACAGGGGCATGCCACCATGCCCGGCTAATTTCTTTTATTTCTTACTTTTAGTAGAGACGGGATTTCACCATCTTGGCCAGGTTGGTCTTGAACTCCTCCTGACCTTGTGATCCACCCACCTCAGCCTCCCAAGGTACTGGGATTATAGGCATGAGCTACCGTGCTGGGCTGACCTTTGTTTTCTTAGTCCTGCAAAACTGTGGTATTCAGTCCTGCCCCTTGGAGATCTTGAGTTTAACCTCCTACCCCCCCCCAATTTTAAATTCTTGCAACTGTTTGAGGGTGAATCTGGTTATGTATTTGAGGGAAACACTCCTACTCTACTAAAACGCTGTCTCCAAAGCACTGTGAAACTGTAGAAGATTTCACTCTGCCTTCTAGAAAGAAACCCTTAGCCTAATATCTCACTCTCCTTCCCCAGAACCAAGTAAATGGGAATAGTTCCCATCTGTCACATCAGCTTTTGTGTATTCACCATAAAGCTTTGCTGGTTCTCTTTTTCTCAGCAGAAATCCCTTCTCTTTGCAAGTCTCATTAGGATGAGCCCAGAGTTCCCAATTCCCCAGAGGGAAGGAAATCAGATCATCAGCTCACCTCACCTCAGAAGCACTCCCTTCCCTCTGGTATTATTGTCTTTGAGTCCCTTATAGTCTGATGGAAGCCTCGGAGTTTTTTCTCCATAAAACATGTAAGATGTGATCTGTAATTTCATAATATGCAACATTTGCATGTCTTCGTCTATTCTCATGGAGTCTTCTGTTTAAACATTAAACATTTTTCAGCTCCATGATAAAAAGTAATTTTGGTAGTAAGCACCTGCTGACTCATAATATTTTCGAAGGAGGAAAATGGGACTACTTAGACAATATGGTCCTCTTCAAAATATTTTCATTGCATTTTTTAAGTTTTTCAAATTTTAATTTGTCTAGAAAACACTTTGTAGGTAGAAGATGGTAACGGAGGCAGTTTCAGTGGGTTTAAAGCTCCCTCAGATGGATTCCTTATTGGATCCATTTACTTCTCTTGTAGTAAAATGAGGCATGACTGTCATTACAAACCCTCCCATTTGAGAAGAGAATTTGCTCCAGAGAATTCTAGTACCACTAAAATAGGCAGTGTCCATATGGTTTGCACATGTAAAATCAAGAGAATGAGCTCCTCAAATTCTTTAAATTTGAACCATTTCATTGTTAAGGAGCAATTCCGTTAACTTTTGTTTGAAGCGGTGTAAGACTTGGCCAGTGCTGGGAGCCCCAGGGTTGACGGTGGCCCTGAGTTCTAGTGTTGGCTCTGCTGCCACAAGCCATTTGCCAGTGAGGCCTCTGTTCACTCATTCTGAGAATGAGAACATGAAATGCTTGAATCCTAATGCTATCTCTGCTCTTTGGATTCTAATCAGTCATTTATCACTTGGAAATGAAGATTTCAATAAACTGTATTGCCAGGATCAATTAAAGGAATGAAAGTATGCAAATTTCTTTTAACTCTTTAAAATGTTCTATTTCCAGCCTAATTGAGAAAGCAAGGAGCTGTATATAAAGAGCACTAAACAGCATGAAAACAAATAAAGAAATAGTGATATTTGAATCTGGGGTACCTGAATTCAAGTTGTAGGCACTGGCTTTTTTGGTGCCTTGGGCAAATCATCAACTTCTATGAGCCTCAGTTTCCTCAACTGGAAAGTGGATAGAATAGTACACTAGCTTTACCTATCTCATGTGGGTGTTCTGGGGAGCCGATATATCATTTCATGTGTGAAGGCTCTTTTACGTAGTAAAGAGCTATAGAGACATCGATTATCATTAGGCTTAATGATGCAGCTATTGTCAGCAGTAACCATCTGTATGTTGTGGCTGTCACTCAAAAGTAAGATGTGAAAATGACCCAAAGGTATTTAAATTATGTTCACTTTGAGTATTGTTCCCATCTCACTTTTTTGTTTGTTTTTGGCAGGTAATCTGACACTATATTTAGGGTTTGGGCTCTGTCCTTGAAGCCATTGAAATGTAGAGGTGGAAGGGACACTAGAATCACCAAATTACTCGTTTTTTTTTTTTTTTTTTTTTTTTGAGACTGAGATTCACTATTGTTGCCCAGGCTGGAGTGCAATGGCACGATCTCAGCTCACTACAACCTCCGCCTCCCGGGTTCAAGCAATTCTCCTGCCTTAGCCTCCTGAGTAGCTGAGATTACAGGCATGTGCCACCACGCCCAGCTAATTTTGTATTTTTAGTAGAGACGGGGTTTCTCCATGTTGATCAGGCTGGTCTTGAACTCCCGACCTCAGATGATCACCCATCTCAGCCTTCTGACGTGCTGCGATTACAGGAGGGAGCCACCGCGCCCAGCCTCACATTATCCTCTTTTAAGATGTAGCTTATGAGGTTTAACTGGCTTACCTAAGTTAACAGAGCTGCTTCAAGGTAAAACCATAACTAAGAGTTTTGCTTAAACTCTGATTTATATAAATAAGACTATGAGTTCGATCAAGGACCAAAATAATGAAGGATATTTCTTTTGCTTTCCAACTTTGGGATTCTCTGTTTTCCCTCTCCCTAGCCCCACCGATATCTTTCACTTCCCTCCTGTCTCACAGTCCCTCTCCTTCCATTTGGATGGTGTAGTACTTCTACCCACTTTAGAGAAGGGGTCCTCTATCTTTCATCCAAAACGAATCCCCTACCTGTGCTCTTGATTCCCACCCCTTTTGTCTCCTCTGGGACTTAGTCTAGCAGTCATTCTGTCTGACCTATTTTGTCTTGCTCTCCCTTTCTGTTGGTTCTTCTTGGTCTACACATATGTCAAAACTTATGACTGTTTAGTTCATTCTACATACTGCTTCTTTTCAATACTTGACTACTGAAAAGGAAACTGGTAAGAAGAGTAACAGCTTTTCCAACTTCGATTAATTCCTTATATAGTAATGTACAAGTACAGGAACTAGTGCTTGGTAGTAGCTCAAGAAAGCTCCTTCCCTCCCTCCTGACTCCCCTTTCTCTCTTGTCATCCCCTGCCTTCCTGTCCTCCACCTCCTTCTTGTTCCTCTTCTTATTTTTGTTCTCTGCCTTGTCTTGTCTCCTTAACTCTCCAGTTTGTTGCAGTTTGTTTTCTGGCCTCCCTTAGAGACACTGGTCTGGCTTTGTTCACTAGTGACCTAATGGTGGACTCCAGTGCTGTTTCTCAATGACACCTGTCTATTTTTAACTTGCTACCAGTTTCTGGGTACTTTCTCTTCCTCTTTTAGCCTATATGATCCTTTCTTTTCAGGAACTAGGCTGGATTCCTTCTCTCTTTCTGGTTTTTTAAGCAATGCTATTCTTCAGTAGAATTCATCATAAACCTGTAGTCAACTCCCTACTCAGCAGCCATCCGTGCTCGCCGGCACAGTGGACTGCTTCCACACACCCTTGATGCCAAGTTGAACCTTAAGCTTCAGCCCCTTGCTTCTCTTTTCCTCCATAAACATTCAGCCCAAATGCACTCTTCAGGGAAGTCCTCACCAGCAACCTCAGTTACAGCGCTGCAGAACTTGAAAGGTCCTTCTAGTAGCCCTGATTTCTGTGCTGGGATTTCACTTCATCCTCTCCATTTGGTTTCTGCCTCTAGTCTGAGTGCCTTGTGGACAGAGACTGTGTCTGATTTATTTCTATGGGACTTGACTCTCTGTCCATGCTGAATAAATGAGAGAACATTCATTCATTTAAGTACACTTCTACGGATAAGTGCTCTTCTACTTTAGGAAACTGAATGTTGATTAGCCACGGAAAAGAGAAAAGTATAAGGTCAGAAATGACTTCACGGTGTATTACGGGAGTGTATGGCATTAGCCAGTTTATTAAATATTAAGTTATTTTATATGAAGTAGCACAGTGTGAACAGGTAGAATAATGGCTCTCTGCTTTAGTTTGGAGATGGTTTATCCCCACCAAAACTTAAGTTGAAGTTTGTCCCCCAGTGTTACAGATGGGGCCTAATTAATGGGAGATGTTTGGGTCGTGGGGTGGATCCTTCATGAATGGGTTGGTGCTCTTTTCACAGTAATGAGTTTTGCTCTCCCTGGACTGAATTAGTTCTCACAAAGAATGGATTAGTTCCTGAATGAGTGGGTTGTTGGAAAGCCAGGATGCTCCTCAGATTTTCTCTCTTCACAAGTGTCTCTTTGCCTTTTGACCTTCTCTGCCATGTTGTGATGTAGCATGAAAGCCATTGCTGGAAGCCAGGGCCATGCCCTTGAACTTTTTAACCTGCAGAGCTTTAAGCTAAGAGGATCTCTTCTTTATAAATTACCTGGTATCAGGTTTGTTTTTTCTTTACAGCGACACAAAATGGACTAAGACAAAATGGACTAAGACACCCTCTAAAGAGGTCTATGTATCCTAATCCCTGGAATCTGTGATCACGTTACATGGCAAAGGGGAGTTAAGATTTGCAAATGGAATTAAGGCTGCTACTCAGCTGACTTTAAAATAGGGAAATAAACCCTGCATTATCTGGGCGGGGTCAGTGTAATCATGAGGGTCCTCGAAAGTGGTGTCTGCTGTAGGACTGCGTTATTAGCTGAGTCCATGGACTGCTGAGGGGTCTTAAATTGCCTTGAATATTATCTTTGGTTAATGGTTCATTGATGTACTTTGTGGGGGCAGAGTTTCGCTCTTGTCCTCCAAGCTGGAGTGCAGTGGCGTGATCTGTGCTCACGGCAACCTCTGCCTCCTGGGTTCAAGTGAATCTTGTGCCTCAGTCTCCCGAGTAGCTGGGACTACAGGTGCATGCCACCACACCTGGCTAATTTTTGTATTTTTGGTAGAGACGGGGTTTTGCCATGTTGGCCAGGATGGTCTCAAACTCTGGCCTTTAAGTGGTCCACCTGCCATGGCCTCCCAAAGTGCTGGGATTTCAGGCTTGAGCCCCCGCACCTGGCCTAGATATAATTAAATCTTTTCGTGGGTGAGGAAACAGGTGTGGAGTGGTTAAATTACACCAGGTCATGTTGCTCCTGATGACCCTGAGGTTTTATTGTACATAAAGAGCAAAGTTCTAGACTGGGCACGTTGGCTCACGCCTGTAATCCCAGCACTTTAGGAGGCCAAGGTGAGCGTATCATCTGAGGTCAGGAGTTGGAGACCAACCTGGCCCACATGGCGAAACCCCATCTCTACAAAAAAATACAAAATTGGCTTGGCATGGTGGCAGGCGCCTGTAATTCCAGCTACTCCGGAGGCTGAGGCCGGAGAATTGGTTGAACCCAGGAGGCGGGGGTTGCAGTGATCCGCGATCACCCCAGCCTGGGTGACAAGAGTAAAACTCCATCTCAAAAAAAAAAAAGAGCAAAGTTCTGAGCTGTGGTATTCTCATGTTTGCAAGGCATGCTCATGGTTTATACTATGTAAACCTATATTTTACAATATCTTGCCTTGAATTTTGAAAGTCACAGAGGAATTTGTATGCTACTGAAGCAATATGACACTGTAACATTTAGGGAAGATAAAAATGAATCATAATTCTAATAAAATCTTGATTATATTTTGGTATATATTTCCTTTCAGTCTTTTTTTCCCCGGTGCATATGTGTGCTGCAGTTTACCACAGCTGTAATCATAATCATATTCTAATTCTTACATTATGTATTTTTCCATGTTAAAGTCTTTGTCATTATTACCTGTAATAGACAATAGGCCATTTCTAAGTTTCTCTTGTTAAAAGTAATGCTGAAAGAACAGTTCCTATTTGGGGTATGCCATTGGTGGAGACCAGGGAAACAAGAGGGCCGGATCCAACCTTGAAACTCAGTTAAAACTTCTGCTTGGAGATAGTCAATGTCATATCTGCTCACATTTCATTGGTCAAAATGTGTCATAGGGCCAAACCCAAAGTCAATGAAGTGGGGACTTACACTTCTTCCCCATGACAATGAGCAGGAATGCTTCCTCCTATTATAGGGAGGGATGCAGGAATAGTTGGCAACAATAACAGTAACTGTTGGTCCATGACATGTTATTCGGTTTACTTGAATTTGAGAAGTCTGTCTTTGATCTTAGGAGATCAAACTCCAACAGTATTATAAGTAATATAATATGCAACATTTAGAGTCTGCTTTGAGTTGAATATCCCCTCCAAGAATGTGACAGTATTGAGAGGTGGGGCCTTTAAGAGGCTATTGAGTCACGGGGGTTCTGCCTTCATGAATGGGTTAATCCATTCAGGAATTAATGGGTTCTTGGGTTAGTGGATCAGTGGCTTAATGGATTAATGAGTTATCAAGGGAGTGGGAATTGTGACTTTATATGAAGAGGAAGAGTGACCTGAGCTAAAATGCCCATCACCATGCGATGCCCTATTCTGCCTTGGGACTCTGCGGAGAGTCTCCACCGAAGAGAAGACCCTCACCAGAAGCAGACGCTTGATGTTGGACTTCTCAGCCTCCATAACTGTAAGAAATAAATTCCTTTTCTTTATAAGTTACCCTGTTTCGGATATTCTGTTATAAGCAATAGAAAGCAGACTAAGAATTTTTGAACCAAAATGATAATTCTTGAACTATTAATAAATACTCTTTTTGTTACATGTCCCTATTACTTGATAGTAATCGTGTTCTTGAGTTTCCTTATGTATAGATTGTGTGTCAAAGGACCTAACTCACTGGAAGAGTGGTGTAGGCACTGAATGAAGCGGTACTGGAAAATTCTTTCTAAATTCTCAGTTGCCCAGTCTTCTCAACGTAAGATGTTTGCCTGGGTTTAGGGCAAACTATGGCCTGTGGGGCCAAATCTGTGCCTGTGGTTTATACATAAAATTTTATTGAAACACAGCCATGTCCATTCATTTACCTAATTGTCTATGGCTGCTTTCATGATGTCAATGTCAGAGTGACAGAGATCACTATATGGCCTGCAAACCTGAAAACATTTACTATCTGGCCCTTATGGAATAAGTTTAGCACCCCGGTATCAGTAATAAAGGGTAACTTTTTGTATTTGTGTGGAATTGAGAAAGGTATCTGAAGAATCTTCATTTTTTTTTTTAGGAGAAAAAAAGAGTCAATCTGAATTTAATAGATTGTTATCTTCCAGATTACCTTAATCTTCCAGATTGCCCTAGGGTCCTAATCACAGGTTAGATGACTTTTGCCCCTTCAACCAATCCTTTTCAAAGTACTGAGGATAATACTGTCATCAGACGCTGACATTACTAAACAAATGCAGTATTTCATCAGTGAATTGTGTGTTTTTATGTATATTGTAGAGATGCATGTTACTTCCCTCATACAGCCCAATGTGTATTTTCCCCTGGAACCTTCCAGCTTTAGGCTCTTCCTTCCCTGGGGTGCCGCCTTGTGGTGGGCTGTGAACCCTTCATGGGCAAACTGCATAGTTTAGTTGTCGAGGACCGTGAATCTGTTATGGAGTGACTCATGACAAACCCTGCCAAGAGTTAGCTATCCCATCTGATACCTAAAAGGTCATGAATCATTAGACTGGAACAACCTGCTGGTGGTTACAACGTGGAAACAAATCCTAATTTTACTGTTTCTCAACCTTCCCCGTGCCTTCTCTATATATGGGCTTAAGAGGAAACATTTAAGAAAGAATAAAGAAATGACTCATTAGGGCTTTTGATGGGGGAGGCTTAATTATATTTTAGCTAATGCAAGATTTTTCCTACTTTGCTGTATATGGTTTTATATATGCTTTAAAATAATATGTACACATGCATATCTCTATATGTATCCGTGTATTTTGTGTGTGCACACATAGATGTGTATAATTAATCTTGATTCTGGTGAACTTCATTATTGAAGGAATTTAAGAGAAGAGGCTGTGTTTGTACCTTTACTGGCCCTTTCTGTATCTCAATCCATGCCTAAATGTGATGAGGTTTTTTAGGGTAGATGTTAATCCATCACTCACCAATTTGTCAACAAACAGGAGACCCTTACGCAAAGAGTCACATTCGTTGTGTTAATTTCTGCTTATTTTTGGTTAAAATATGTTGATAAAGCACAGCAGCCCACCAATATTCCATTGATTAAAATAGCTATGATGCTAGCAGCTAAATTCTTACCTCAAGACTAAAACATTCTCAAAATCTGAATCAAGATTATCCCATTTATTTGCTGCTTTTGTTGGGAGATAAAATACATACATATTAAATAATCAATTGTTCAGCTATACATGCAGGGAGTTAATGTTTTTAGCTCTAAAACACAGTAATAATGAGCAAACTTAAGAACCAGCTTATTCTGCTATAGCCTTCACTAGTCTGCCTGGATGAGGATAAAGAGAGATGTGTTACTCATAAGAATTGACAGATCTGGGATAGATTCAGCAGAAATAGCACTTTAGAGATGTTTGAAACTATGGTATTCAGCTAATTGTTCTCATAGTTTTAAGATATATTCATTCCTGAATGTTGCCAAGGATTCTAGTGCTATAAGCAGCTTATAACAGAGATTTGTGTGCTTGCTATGTGCAAAAAACTGGAATAAACGAGTGGGAAATAAAATCAGGGAGGGAAAATGTTGCTATAGTAGTAACTTATTTTTTATAGGAAACATTTGGAAAATAAAGTAAGAATCCCTAGAATTTGGGTAGAAATATATTTTGCATAAAACAATACAGAACAACAGAAATCATAATTCTATTTGGTACTTTTTATTAAGAATGCTTTCCTTTATGATTTAAAATGTTACTTCATTTTGTTTTGTTTTGTTTTGAGACAGAGTTTCCTTCTTGTTGCTCAGGCTGGAGGCAGTGGTGCGAACTCAGCTCACTGCAACGTCCACCTCCTGGGATTAAGCAATTCTCCTGCCTCAGCCTCCTGAGTAGCTGGGATTACAGGCATGTGCCACCACACCGGGCTAATTTTGTAATTTTAGTAGAGACTGGGTTTCTCCATGTTGGCCAGGCTGTTCTTGAACTCCTGACCTCGTGATCCACTCACTTCGGCCTCCCAAAGTGCTAGGATTACAGGTGTGAGCCACGGCTGCCGGCCCATTTTGAATAATTTGCTAATGTACTATTTAGTTTGGATAGAATGTTGAGAAATCGCAGAGTGCTGAGAGAAGGCAATGTCATGTCAATATCATTTCTTTCTCGTTTTTCTTTTTGAGACGAGAGTCTTGCTCTGTTGCCCACGCTGGAGTACAGTGGGACGATCCCCGCTCACTGCAGCCTCCGCCCCCCAGGTTCAAGTGATCCTCCTGCCTCACACTCCCCGGTAGCTGGGATTACTGGTGCCTACCACCACTCCCATCTAATTTTCGTATTTTTAGTAGATTTGGGATTTCACCATGTTGGCCAGGCTGGTCTTGAACTCCTGACCTCAAGTGATCTGCCTGCCTTGGCCTCTCAGAGTGCTGGGATTTACAGGCATGAAGCCACAGCTCCCAGCCTCATGTCATTTCTTTACATGAGAATTCCGAAATAAACAGAGAGAAATTAGTTATCCTTACATCTTAAATGATGCAAATGAGCCGCGTCTAACCACAACTGAAGTCAACAAATACAACATGCTAGGATCCCAGAAACTCTCTCCTCCTTCTTTGAATCATTATCCATTTCACCCAAAGGTATCCTGACTTTCTGAAAAATCACTTCCTTGTTTTGTTTTTAAATTTTGCTACCTAAATATTTATCTCTAAACTGTATAGTTTTGCTTATTGAGCTTTCTATAAATAGATTGTGTCTGGTGGCTTTATTTGCTCAGTATATCCAGTAATATATTTCACATATTTTATTAGATTTATTCCAGGTACTTCTTCTATGTTGATGTTAACAAAATGGCATGTCTTTCAACATTTTATTTCTAACAATTGCTGATAAATAAAAATCTTATTTTTTGTACATTAATATATTCAATAATCTTGCTAAACCCTTTAAAATTGTAGTAGTAGTTAATCCCAGCATTTTGGGAGGCCAAGGCAAGCAGATCATGAGGTCAAGAGATGGAGACTATCCTGGCCAACATGGCGAAACCCCGTCTCTACTAAAAATGCAAAAATTAGCTGAATGTGGTGGTGCACACATGTAGGCCCAGCTACTGGGGAGGCTGAGACAGGAGAATTGCTTGAACCCGGGAGGTGGAGGTTGCAGTGAGCCGAGATGGCGCCACTGTACTCCAGCCTGGCAACAGAGCGCCTCTCAAAAAAAAAAATGGTAGTAATCGTGGTAATAGTAATTCCTTGGATTTTTCTATGAACTCAATCTTCTCATCTGTAAATAAATCATTATTTTTCTTCCTTGTTAATCATCTGTCTTTCTCTTGCCTTACTGCAATGGCCAGGGCCTCTAGTACAATGCTGAGTAGATGCGATGATGATGGACATCCTGTGTGATTCCCCTTTCTGAAAGGGAATGCTTTTGATGTATGGAATTTATTACAGGTTTTTGATAGGTATCTCTTCAGAGTAGGAACTTCCCTTCTGTTTGCTTATGTCACTTCTTCCATATCTATTGAGATGAGAATATGAATATCCTCCTTCAGTCTGTTAATATGGTAAGTTACATTGACTGACTTTTAATGTCAGTCAAAATTTAAAGTGTAGAATCCTGGTTTAAATCCAGTTTGAGGCCGGCGCGGTGGCTCATGTCTATAATCCCATCACTTTGGGAGGTTGAGGTGGGCGGATCACTTGAGGCCAGGAGTTTGAGACCAGCCTCACCAACATGGTGAAACCCCATCTCTACCAAAAATACAATAATTAGCCAGGCACGGTGGCACAGACCTGTAATCCCAGCTACTTGGGAGGCTGAGGCAGGAGAATCGTTTGAATCCGGGAGACGGAGGTTGCAGTGAGCTGGGATCACGCCACTGCATTCCAGCCTGGGTGACACAGAGACTCCTTCTCAAAATAAATAAAAGAAATCCAGTGTATTATCCATTTAAAATGTGAATTTGATGTGCTACTAATTTCTTGAACATTTTTGCATAAGTGATCATGAATGAGATTGGCCTATAGTTTTTAGTTCTTTTTCAGTTCTAGTTGTGTTTTTGTATTGAACACATTTTAAGCTGGGAAAGGTGTCCTTTGCTCCTGTTCTCTGGCAGTGTTTGTATAATTTATTCTCAAGTCTTTGTGTGGAGTGTCATTGTTTCCTTAGAACTTGGTGGTGAAGCCATCTGGACATACAGTTTATTTTTTTACTGTAGGAAGGTTGTAAATTACTGATTCAGTTTCTTTTTTTGAGACAGAATCTCACTCTGTTGCCCAGGCTGTAAATGCAGTGGTGCGATCTCTGCTCACTGCAACCTCTGCCTCCCAGGTTCAAGTGATTCTCCTGACTAAGCCTCCTGAGTAGCTGGGATTATAGGCACCCATCACCATGACTGGCTGATTTTTTTGTTTTTAGTAGAGATGGGTTTTAACCATGTTGGCCAGGCTAGTCTCGAACTCCTGACCTCAAGTGAGCTGCCTGCCTCAGTTTCCCAAAGTGTTGGGATTACAGGTGTGAGCCACTGTGCCTGGCCTACCGATTCAGTTTTTTATAGGACTTTTCAGGTTTTACATTTTTTGTGACAGTTAGTTGTACATTCTTGAGAATATCCCCAATTTGTCCAAAATTTAAAACTTTTTGATATAAAGTTGATGGAAATATGCTTTTTAATCATCTTTACAATGTGCAGTTATGTATCTTTCTCTCTGTTTTATTCATCAGTCTTCATCAAAGATTTGGCATATTAATCCTCTCAAATGGCCTACTTATGCCTTTGTTGATCTTGTTTATTTTATCCTTGTTTTCTTTTTCATTTCTGCTCTTATTATTTCCTTCTTTTTACTTTCTTTAGGTTTATTCTGCTTTTCTTAATATCTTGAGATAGGAGCTGAGCTTTTTAATTTTTAGCTATTCTCATTTTCTAGAATACATATTTCCTATTCTAGGTAGCTTTGTCTCCATCCCACAAGTTTGATTTGTGTTTAAAATATTTTGAAATTTGGCTAGGTATAGTGGCTCACACCTGTAATCCCAGCACTTTGGGAGGCTGAGCCCAAGGGTTCCAGACCATTCCAGACCAGCAATAAAGTGAGACTCTGTCTCTAAACAAACACACACACACACACACACACACACACACACACACACACAAATACAAAAATTAGCCAGGTGTAGGCCCAGCTACAGAGGCTGAGGTGAGGTGGGAGGATCATTTAAAGCCCAGGAGGTTGCAGTGAGCTGTGACTGCACCACTGCACTCCAGCCTGGGTTACAGAGCAATCAATGCTCTGTCTCTACAATAAATAAATAAATAAATAAATAAATAAATAAAATTTATGTTAATTTAATTTGTCATACCCCCAGTTTAATGAGCAATGCCCTGTCTCTAAATAAATAAGTAAATAAAATTTATATTAGTTTTACTTGTCATACCCCTAGTTTAATATCTGTTCTGGACGAGGTACACTTTCTGCGTTTTGCCTCATCTTCTAAACTACTTTACATTCATAGACCATTAGAGCATCTTAGGGACTGTCTAGGCCGTAGCTTTTTATTCTTTCTCTGTCGCCAGGCTGGAGGGCAGTGGCAGAATCATAGCTCATTTCCGCCTTGAACTCCCGGACTCAAGTGATTGTCCCACCTCACAGCCTCTCACATAGCTGGGGACTACAGGAGTGTGCCACGATGCCCAGCTAATTTTTGTACCTTTTGTGGAGACCGGGGTTTCACTTTGTTGTCCAGGCTAGTCTCGAACTGCTGGGCTCAAGCGATCTACCAGCCTCAGTTACAGGCGTGAGCCACTGCGTCTGGCCAGCCATAGCTTTTCCAAAGCAGTTCATGTTCCTCCTTGGTAAGAATTATGTGGAAGGAGTTATTAAAAAGGGTCTGGTCCAGTCACCTCATTTTTCATGCAAGGAAACACAGGGCAAGAATAGTTAAATATGTTGAATTTAAACTTGAGAGTTACTTTGTTGGGATAATTAAATTTGGTATGATTAAATGCATAAATGCCTATTAATACATTTATCTATGCCACTGTATTGTAAGTCACTTGGAAATGGTGGCTTTGCACCATAAGAAGTTGATCTGAGTCCTGTTTAAAGATACACAGGGTGATCTTTGCTTAGGCATATTTTATTTATTTATTTATTTATTTTTGAGGCAGAATCTTGCTCTGTTGCCCAGGCTAGAGTGCAGTGGTGTGATTTTGGCTCACTACAACCTTCACCTCCCAGGTTGAAGAGATTCCTGTGCCTCAGCCTCCTGAGTAGCTGGGATTACAGGCGTGCACCACCATGCCTGGCTGATTTTTTTGTGTTTTTGATAGAGATGGGTCTTTGCCATGTTGGCCAGGCTAGTCTCGAACTCCTGGCCTCAAGCAATCCACCCGCTTCAGCCACCCATAGTGTTGATATCACAGGGGTGAGCCTCTGTGTCTGGCTGCTTAGGCATATTAACCGAACTTTGCCTTGTTCTCCATCTGCTTTCAAATTCTTAGTGTGCTGCCTATTTGGATAGGAAAGAGGTGATGTGTGTCTTGCTGTGAAATTTAACCTTGTTCTGCTGCTGGGAATTAGAAAACATGAAAGAAAGTGAGGTGAGGTAGTGAGAGGATCAATCGCTAACCCTGCTCATGAAGAATCACTCTTAGAAATGCTGCAGCTCTTAACAGGCCAGTTCCAGAGACCCAAGCCACCTACTCTGTTAACATCCCATTCTGGTATTTAGGCTATGGATGGAATGTCAGAATGAAGTTGAGTCTTTGCTACAATGACCTGAAAAACTCCACAGGGAGTAGGTAAAGTTGTCATCTCTTAATAGTCTATCAGGGCTTTATGGATTTCTTCTTACGTACTCCAGTTCTTTTCCATTTCAACTTTATTAGAAACATACTTAAGTTTGTTATTGTCTTAATTTACCATTTGTTATACTTCCCTCTTTATTTTCACCTTTAGGATGCCCTACGGTATTACGCTTTTTAATGAAGGCAGGGAGGTGGTTGAAAGCCTTATCTGGTGATGAGTCCCCTTTCTCATCTTTGGGAAATTAGTTAATAAGTGATTGGACTAGATGATTTTTCAAGTTTGGTCATTCATTCTTTAACAAAATTCTGCAAATCTGAAACATGAAAATGGTGATACTGCATACTTCACTGGATAGCTGAATATTTCTCAGTTTCGCCATCCAGGCCCAAGGCAGACATTTGGGAGTTATCAGTGCATAGATATAGCATTCAAAATCATGAGCTCAAATGATGTTAGGCATATAGCCAAGAAGAGGAGTGGTGTGATTACTGACTGACCCCTGGGATACCCTACTGTTGATAGTAAAGGAGCATAGAATGAGCAAATAAAAGAGACTGAGCAGCTGTGCTCAGGAAGGTAGGAGGAGAACCAAATGCCTTGGAAGTCAAGTATTAAAACGTTTTAAGAATTGAAGTGTGCAGTTGTGTTGAATGTAGCTGATAGTTTGGGTTCTAAAAGGTCTGAAACTTTGCCATTGGCTGCAGGAAGGTAGAGGTCTTGGGAGACCTTAACCTGTTTTGGTGAAGGGATGTTGGGAGGGGGATATGTTTTGGATCTGTGTACCCACCCAAATCTAATGTTGAATTGTAATCCCCAATGTTGGAGGTGGGGCCTGGTGGGAAGTGATTGGATCTTGGGGGTGGATCCTTCATAAATGGTCTAGCACCATCCCTTTGGTGCTCTTCTTGTGATAGAGTTCTCATGAGGTCTGGTGGTTTAAAAGTGTATAGCACCTTTACAGTAGAATGATTTATATTCCTTTGGGTATATGCCCAGTAATGGGATTGCTGGGTCAAATGTTATTTCTGGTTCTAGATCCTTGAAGAATCGCCACACTGTCTTCCACAATGGTTGAACTAATTTATATTCCCACCAACAGTGTAAAAGCATTCTTATTTTTCCACAGCCTCACCAGCATCTGTTGTTTCTTAACTTTTTAATAATTACCATTCTGATTGGCATGAGATGGTCTCTCTCTTTTTTTTTTCTTTTGTTTTTATTTTTCTGAGACGGTATCTCATTGTGGTTTAGATTTGCATTTCTCTATATGATCAGTGATGCTGAGCTTTTTTTCACATGTTTGTTAGCTGTCTTCTTTTGAGAAGTGTCTGTTCATATCCTCTGTCTACTTTTTGATGGCTTTTTTTTTCTTGTAAATTTAAGTTCCTTGTAGATTCCAGATATTACACCTTTGTCAGATAGGTAGATTGCAAACATTTTCTCCCATTCTGTAGGTTGCCTGTTCACTCTGGTGATAGTTTCTTTTGCTGTGCAGAAGCTCTTTAGTTTACTGAGATCCTATTTGTCAATTTTAGCTTTTGTTGCAATTGCTTTTGGCATTTTCATCATAAAGTCTTTGCCCATGCCTATGTCCTGAATGGTACTGCCTAGGTTTCCTTCTAGGATATTTATGGTTTGGGGTTTTATAGTTAAGTCTTTAATCCATCTTGAGTTAATTTTTATATAAGGTGTAAGGAAGGGGTCCCGTTTCAGTTTTCTGCATCTGGCTAGCCAGCTTTCCATTACTGGTTATATACTCAAAGGAATATAAATCATTCTACTATAAAGATACATGAGCACAAATGTTTATTGCAGCACTGTTCACAATAGCAAAGACATGGAACCAACACAAATGCCCATCAATGATAGACTGGATAAAGAAAATGTGGTACATATACACCATGGAATACTATGCAGCCATGAAGAGGAATGAGATCATATCCTTTGCAGGTACATGGATGAAGCTGGGAGCCATCATTCTCAGCAAAGTAACACAGGAACAGAAAACCAAATGCCGCATGTTCTCACCCCTAAGTGGGAGGTGAACAATGAGAAGTCATGGAAACAGAGAGGGGACCAACACAGACCCAGGCCTGTTGGGGGTTGGGTGGGGAGAGGAGGGAGAGCATCAGGACAAAAAGCTAATGCATACGGGGCATAAAATCTAGATGATGAGTCGACAGGTGCAACAAACCACCATGATACGCATATACCTATGTAATAAACCTGCATGTTCTGCAGATATATCCTGCAACTTACAGTAAAACAAAATTTTTTTTAATAAAATATATAGCGCCTCCTCCCCGCTCTTCTTTCTGCTCTGGCCACATAAGTCGTGCCTGCTTCCCCTTCACCTTCTGCCATGATTGTAAGTTTCCTGAGGCCTCCCCAGAAGCTGAGCAGAACCGTGAGTCAATTAAATCTCTTTTCTTTGCGAATTATCCAGTCTCAGGTATTTCTTCATGGGAATGCAAGAATGGACTAATACAGAAGGGGACACTCTTTGCTGGAGTGAGCTCAGGAGAATGTGGAGCAGAGGAATTAGAGTGACTATAGCAACTCTCTTAAAGGAAATTCACCATTAACAGGACCAGAGAAATAGGAATGTAACTGAAAGAGGACGAAGCGAAGCTTTTAGTGTTTTTTTGTTTTTTTTTTTTTCTGAGACGGGGTCTAGGCCAGAGCACAGTGGCATAAACATGGCTCACTGCAGTCTTGGACTCCTGGGCCCAAGCGATCCTCCCACCTCAGCCCTGAAAGTAGCTAGGACTACAAACATGTACCATCATGCCCAGCTAATTTTTATTTTATTTTTTATTAGTATTATTTTTTGAGATGGAGTTTTGCTCTTGTTGCCCAGGCTGGAGTGCAATGGCATGCTCTCAGCTAACTGCAACCTCTACCTCTCGGGTTCAAGCAATTCTCCTGCCTTAGCCTCCTGAGTAGCTGGGATTACAGGTGCCCACCACCATGCCCAGCGAATTTTTGTATTTTTAGTGGAGACGGGGGTTTCACCATGTTGGTCAAGCTGGTCTCGAACTCCTTGACCCCAGGTGATCCACTCACCTTAGCCTCCCAAAGTGCTGGGATTATGGGCATGAGCCACCATGCCTGGCCTTTTATTTTTATTTTATTTTACTATTTTATTTTATTTTTAGCAGAGATGGGGTCTTCTGTGTTGGCCAGGCTGGTCTCAAATTCCTGGGCTTAAGTGATTTGCCCGCCTCAGCCTTCCAAAGTGCTGGGATTACAGGTGTGAGCCACCGCACCCGGCTAGTTATGTTTTTAAAGTAAGTAATTGTAATGATTATATGCTAAGAAAGATTCAGTAGAAAGAAAAATATTTACGAGACAGGAGACAGAGGAGCCAGTTTCAGGAGGCAAGAAGGATCCTAGTACATGAGTGGGTTGGCTTTAGCTAGGAGTACAATATATTCATAGGAGAAAAGGTAAGAGTATGTGGGCACTTTGGAAGTCATTAGCACTAATGTCAAAGCTGTTCAGCGCTCTGGCTCTCTGACTTCCGGGCATTTGGTAGACTCTTTCTTCCTGGCTTCGGATGGCTTGATGGGATCATGTAACTGGTTGTGGCTAGTGAATTGTGTTAAATAACACGTGGCATTTCTGTGCTAAAGCATTTAATTATCCATGTTAACATCTTCAAAAGTTATTTTCCTTTATGCAATGGTGACTGGTGATGTTCTAGAATCTGGCTGCTTACCAACCTGCATCCCTGAGTAAGGGGAGTGTAGAGCAGACCCCTCGGCTGATCATGATGAACACTTAGCGTCTTTTGTCGTTAGCTCCTGAGGGTTCCAGTGGTGGTTGTTAGAGCATAAGCTGGCCTGTCTTGAGTGATAAAGGCACAGATGTAGCTAGGAGGACAGATGTGATGGGTGGGTGGTGGTGGGGAGCATTTGTGGATGGTCTGTTCTAATTGTGCCTTGTATTTCAGTGAGACAGGAAGATAAGCCATTAAGCCAAGTGTGAAGATAGTGACAAGGAGGCATCAGATATGAGGAGAGCCATGTGTGTGAAATAGTCATTGGGGAGAATCTGAGGGTAATTCAGCCAGTAAAGTGTATCATGACCATCAGAAAGCACTAAGGGCCCATTTGAGTTTGGTAGCCATGAATATAAAGTAAGTAATTGGTGTGAAGGTATGTTTTTCTCCTATCACTAGGGACTGAGTGGGTGCAGACATGGTGTTGACAAAGAACTGGATTTCAGCAGGGATTGGGTCTTGCCAGGCAAGGAGGAGAAAGAGAGGCAGTGGAAAGGGAGTTGAAGATACATACAAGGGAGTGATTATTGAGCATATTCTTTTTGGACTTTGATCAACCTCAATCATATTCTTAGGGTAGTTAGTACTGGGGACTGAGATGCAGTAAAAAGTCAAACTTGTGTCATGTAGTGGCTGGTTTAAAGTTTTCCATGCAGGCCTTGTGCGGTGGCTCATGCCTATAATCCCAGCACTTTGAGAGGCCGAGGGGGTCAGGAGTTCGAGAACAACCTGGACATCATGGTGAAATCCCATCTCTACTAAAAATACAAAAATTAGCCGGGCGTGGTGGCGCGAGCCTGTAATTCCAGCTACGTCAGAGGCTGAGGCAGGAGAATCACTTGAACCGGGAGGCGGAGGTTGCGGTGAGTCGAGATCGCACCACTGCACTCCCAGCCTGGGCAACAGAGTGAGACTCCGTCAAAAAAAAAAAAAAAAAAAAAGAAGGCCGGGTGCGGTGGCTCACACCTGTAATCCCAGCACATTGGGAGGCCGAGGCGGGTGGATCACGAGGTCAAGAGATCGAGACCATCCTGGTCAACTTGGTGAAACCCCGTCTCTACTAAAAATACAAAAATTAGCTGGG
>CAUYQU010083626.1:0-36831 GCA_963574635.1 Cheracebus regulus
TCTCACTCATAGGCCGGTGTTGAACAATGAGAACACATGGACACAGGGAGGGAAGCATCACACACTGGGGTCTATCGGGGGGGAACTAGGGGAGGGACAGCAGGGGTGGGGAGTTGAGGAGGGATAACATGGGGAGAAATGCCAGATATAGGTGATGGGGAGGTAGGTAGCAAACCACATTGCCATGCATGTACCTATGCAACAATCTTGCATGTTCTTCACATGTACCCCAAAACCTAAAACACAATAAAATATATATATTAAAAAATGGCTGACCACCTTTTTGAAGATACCTCATACACTCCTGGTTGAGTCAGAACCTTAGTTGAGGCTTGCTTGTTTCACTTCCGAGGTGTCTTTTGGTGAAGTTAAAAAGCCAGAAATATTGGGCATTTGGCCTGGGTAAAGTAGTATAATAAATAATTTAAAGGGACAGTTTCTTACAGAGTGCTATGGTTAAAAGTCAACTTAAATAACAGCGGATATACAATCTATATGTGTATTTAAAATGCCTTTTTTTTCCCCCTTCTTGAATTTTATTTTTCTAAAGAAAAAGGGGTTTATTTTCTTCTCAGACAACTGAGTTTTTTTCTCCATTTTGTCTTCTTGCTACTCAATGTACACAAGAGAGGACTTAACATAACTTCTAATAACCTTGGACTCCTTGGGAAAAACAGAGACGACTCCATCATTCCCATTTCAGGGCAAATCTGTTTTCCTCATAAAACCCCAAGAATTGAAAGTGGATAGATGTCTCTCAAAATCGAAGGCTCTGTTTTGTTTTGCACTGTGTTATTTCATGGTTTTGAGTTTTGGGGATATTAGAAAATACTTTGCATCATAAGTAAGTAGAAAATACACTCTTATAGATGGCTAATGGCAGTTATGGGGGATACTCAGCTCTTTGCACTTTTGGATTAGAAAAGCATGCTCTTGGCCACTTACAAGGTATAGAGATATTGCCACTCCCTGCTGAAAGGTAAGACTCCCTTTGGGGGGATGGATTGATTGCAAAATGTGCTAAGTGGCTTTGGGTTGCCATGCAATGAAATGCATGGTAAAAGCATTACACTTGCTTCTCCCGTAACATTTCCTGCTTTTTGAGAATCCAGGATGTGATGTAAAAATGGGGCTATTAATTTTGGAGATCTTTGTCTTCCAGCTATGCCTGCTTATCAAGCACCAGGAAATGCAGGACTTTCCTGGCCCTATTCCCTGAAGAACTTCACCGTGACACCAATAATCCAAATAAGAAACTAAAAAACTGGCAAATAAAAAATCTTACAACTTCTGGATCTTCATCCGTCTGTCTGTGTAGTTATATATCTTTTGTATATGTGATGTTTATATAAAAAAGCTCTAATTAATTGGCTTAAAGAAAAATAAGCACTTAAATCAAATATTTTGAAAGATAAATTAAAACTGTAATACCATTTAGTTCATGTGACTTTAGTAATCTTTGGAAAATAAAAGCAGTTTTAAAAAGAGTATTGGCACAATGAAAACATTTGGTCTAAGGCAAGTCAAATATTAGGTTTGCTAAATGCTTTAAGGTCATAAACTGCTTCTTTCACTTTTCAAAATTGTTCAGCTTGTCACTAGGTAAGGCCTGGGGACATGTGGAGTTAGCCATCACCCTAATTATAATGAAAAGAGTCAGACCTTATCTGCATTTTTGTATGCTATTATAAGCTCCAAAACTAGTAACTAATCAAAATCACTTACCAGGATTTTCATCAAAAATTGAAATTGCTAAGAGGTAACATTGTACCATGTAATCGAGACTACTGAAAAACAGTTTTCCATGCAAGATGTGTAAGGAAAGCAAAAGGTGTTTTTAGTGAAAGATTATAAGAAGGCTTGAGAATGTAAATATTTGCCTACTTTAAAGGATTAAAGGATTGTTTTAAATTAGATAGGATACAGCTAAAGATTTGAGCAAGTTATGAAAGGTTTGTGAAATAGTAATTGTAAAAGGGATTCTGTGTATGAACATATTGGCTGAATTTAAAGGGCTATAATTCAGTTTTTTTTTTCCTGTAAATTGAATATTGGAATAAAAGCACAACAGGGTTTACTTAGAGTACTGATCTGCTCTTTACAAATATTTGTAAAATGTTATAAAAGTTTATTAAAATTTTATCTCATGGTCAACCTGATTAAGATTGATGAATTTTCCTATAAGGTTTTATTAAAGATTTTGCATTAATAGTACAATAACGCAAGGATGAAGTTTTAAATGTTTAGATGCAGCCATCTCTAGACCGTCAAATGGTCTCTCTTCAACTGGAATGGCAAGAGCTGAAAGAAATGTGTGATCATGAGGACACTGTAACCTGTAAATGACATGCTGACACCAGAAACTCAAAATGATGATAACTGAGAGTGGCACCAGGGCCATAAATTTTGGTCACACATAAGTAAGAACCCGACCAAAAGGGGGGATTTTTTAAAACAAAATTATGGGTATTGTTTTAGATGGAGCTCATGCACTAGGCCCCAACAGACCAAATCAAACCAAAATAGAGTTGCTAATGCTCAGTGTGACATAATCAAACTAAGACTCTAAGGAAACACATAGGTCCTAGAACAGACCAGGTTTTGTTTTTCTCCTGTAAACAGAATGTTCCAGGATAAGGAGGTACCCTATACTCAGTCCTTGTACCCATCTTGGAAAACCCACTGTTTTACTGTGTCCCAGTGGATTTCAAGACCAAATAAGTACATTTAAAATGATGATAGTAATATCATTGTCTAAATTTTAGTCAATCCCTCAAAATTGAGAAAATTATCTAAAAGGGGAAATTGTTAAATCAAGTTTAGCGTAAAGCTGCCTCCTGACATATTTTAAGTTTGGTATTTAGGTTTCTCTGGACATTGTGAACTGTAACAAATGGAGGTGTAAACAGACTGTGGCCCACACCTGTGCCGATCATTGAGTTTTGGCCAATCATATGTAGCCAACTGTTTGAATCATGTTCAAATAAAGCAAATGCTGAGTTGTAACCAATCCAATTGTTTCTGTACCTCACTTCTGTTTTCTGTATGTCACTTTCCCTTTTCTGTTCATAAATCTTCTACCATGTGGCTGCACTGCAATCTCTGAGCCTACCATGGCTCAGAAGGCTGCCTGATTCATGAATAGTTCATTGTTCAATGAAACTCCTTTAAGCCTTTAAATTTAACTTGTCTGAATTTTTTCGTGTGTGTGTGTATACTTGGATATCAACTTTTAATTAAATTGACTTCTAACTGTAGATCTCTGTAAAAATAAATTAACAAATAAATTAATCTTTTATTACTTGATTTTAGCAGGATAAACAGCTGATATTTGTGGCTTTTAAACTTCTTTACCAAAGGTATTCTACAAGCGAAACTAATAAGCTTTATCTAGAGTTATGACTTAAACAAGGACATGTGAAGTCTCCAAAAAGATGCATAGCAGCCCTCATAAAATGCAGAATCACCCCAAAGGTAGCTCAGAGAAAGGAAAATTTTGCTAGTCATAAATAAAATGCAATTCATAATTCTGTTGTGCCATATTCTTGAGGGTATCAGCTTCTCAGCTTATCATCTACATACACAGGTCCAAAAGCCTCATATGCCCTCACAGACAGAAGACGGGAAATCAAAATCTGTCCATGGAAATGAAAAGCATCAACAAATGGCAAAAGGCATACAGATAACAAACCAGAAAGGACTCATTCCCTGGCTAGAAATCAAACCCAGGCCACCACTGTAAATGGGCAGCACCTTAGCTACTGGCAGATAGCATAGGAAAGTCTCCATTGCTGTCCCCAGAAAGAAACAGAAGAAGAAAGTTTTAAGCTTATAAAAAATTTTAACTTCTTTTATGTTATACTTTTGCTCCTTAATTTAGTCAAGAGAATTCTAAAGGCTAGCCATGACACTATTAGGTGTTCTTTTTAAAAAAACTGATTTTTTTCATCAATTGTTTATGTAAACCAAAAATAAAATTTGCAGCACCTCAAATGACTGAATGGAACCCCCTCAAGGCCAAGGGAACCCTAAAAAATCTGAAAAACGAGTTCATGCCATGATGGGGAGGGAGAATCAGACATGACTCCTTGTACTCGTCTTCCTTTGGAGCTCAGGCACAAGTGACCAGCATTAATATTAAAAAACAGACCTTAAGGCTGACAAAACAGGCTCTTTGTAGCAATAAGATACCAAATTCCAAATTGACTCTAGTATAACATCACATGACAGAATAAGAAAGAAATAAAAATATTTTACTTAAAAATATGTTTCTTTGTCACATTTTAAAATGGCCCTGAAAGCCCATCTATGTGAGCAAAAAATGTGCATCTATAAATAACACATATTAACATAGCTAGATCTTTCCCCATTCAGGCCTTCCCAATCCTGAAGAGATTAACTTACAGTATAGCACCATTTCAAGGTCAAAATAGAAAATACTTGTCATTTATTGTTTCTAAAAGCAGCCACCTACGAGACGTCATGTACATAATAAGAACCTTGGTCTCCACAGCTCTTTATCTTATTAATCGAGACATTCTTTGTTATTTATTCCAGGTCTTTAGATAATAACTTAACTCTTTCTCCAATTGCCAATCAGAAAATCTTTGAACCCACCTATGACCTGTAAACCCTCACTTGGGTTGTCCAGCCTTTCTGGACTGAACAAATGTATACCTCATATGTATTGACTAATAGCGTACGTATTTGAAACAACCCTTGAAAAAAATTATAACAGTGAGAATACTATGACAGTGTAAGTGATCTTATCTAACCAGCTCCATCTTGCTTTTAACCTCCGACCAGCCCTTGGTCATTCCTGGGTGTGGGCCAGGTTAATTTTGGGAGAAGTTTTGTTTGTAGTTTAAATGATAGTAGCCCTCACAAAATTGAATCATCTTCATAAAAGTAGCAAAAGTCCACAAGATTAGAATTCTAAGAGGGACCTGAATTTTGTTAAAATATAGGCATACTTAAATGATTAGCAGTCATTGTTCTGTTCTATTAAAATATAGGTGTATTTAAATGATTAGTAGTCATTAGTGTAGTTAAATGTCCCAGAAGTCACAAGATTTGGAACTTCCTCAATTATTCCTGTAAATAACAACACGGTTGTTGAACCTAAGATTGGCCTTTTGAGATATGTTTTCAGACTTTTGCATTTCCAATGATCAGATGACTCCACTGGGACCTGAAACTGCCTTTGTAAAATTATGACAGTAAGAGTAATCTGACATAGATGGCTCCATCTTGTTTCTTATCTCCAAGATGTCATTCATTACTTCTGGATATAGGTCAAGCTAACTTTGGGAGGAGTTTAGTTTTTAGTGTAATTTAAAAGCAAGTCTCTCTGTAACACTACCCCCAAAGCTTGCATGGGAATTGAAAACTACGTTTATAAGATTAATGAAATGCCACAAGAATAAGATTATGAGAGGAGCCTGAACTCTGCTAAAATATAAGTGTAATTTCTACAGTCCTTACTGCTCAGGAGTTATGTGGCCAGAAGTCACAAGATTCGTGACTTCTCCAATTGCTTCTATATATAACATCATTACTGTAGAACGTATAATTGTTTTGTTTTGTTTTTGCTGTATCTTTCAGACTGATTCTACCTGGACTTCTGACTCATTACTCAACTGAGCCTGTGGCCCCATCCAGAGGCCAAATCAGGGCATGAGGACTGTTTTGGCCACCCCCATGAGTTCATCCCCAACTAATCAGCAATAACAATTCTCTAGATCCATGCTTACCAAATTGTCCATAAAAACCCAAACATTTATGCCTTCAGAAAGACTGATTTGAATGATAATTCCAGTTCCTCAAGGAGACAGTCCTCATGTCAATTCAACTTGTTCTCTATTGTAATTCCCCTAACGTGATAAAGCAACTCTCTCTGGGCAATGGGCAAGATGAACCTGTTGGGTGGTTACATCTCCCTAAAACATAGAAAACCACGCTATAACCCAATCAGCTTAGGTACAGGACCTCTAAAGAGGTCTCAGGACTTCTTAAGATTGTGCCTTGGGCCATTGCCACTCATATTTGGCTCGGAATGAGACTCTAAATATTTTACAGACTGTGGTTTTTTATAATCAAAATTTAAAATAAGGCATCTCTAACATTCTTTCTAATTTAGCATTTTAGTCTAATTTAAGGGACTTTTTGGCCACTGTAAATTAGAATTTATAATTGCACACTTAATTTCAATTGCAGCTCAGTCCAAAAGCCTGTTGTGTAAAGCCCAGTTGAATTTCCAGGGTTTTTACCATATTTCCTGGAGATGGCATACATAAGACAGTCCGCATGATCCCCCAGCATTTACTCTCAGAAATGGACTTAAGAGAGCGAAGACGACAAAACTGTCCTAGGGATGGTGCCTTTTAAGGCAAAACTTCCCTAAAGACTTATATTTAGAATGAAAAGTGTGTCACTTAAAATCTTACACGTCCTTCATGCCCAATCTTTTCAGAATGGCTGCTTGAGTTGATCCTGAAAACTCATACCCTTTGATGGCACACACTAAGACAGTATCCACACTTAATCACAAATCAAGTTTTCAAGGCCATAAGTCAAGATGAGAGGAAAACCTCATCAGTTTTCATGTCAGGGACCTACAGAAATGTTTGTCTTAACAGACCCTGGTCTTGTCATAACTGCAAAGCTGATTAGTCTGCAGGACTGGCTCATACAGCAGGCTTCTAGGGGTTCTAGGCCTGTGTTCTACCCTATGGTTCTCCTCTTTATAACAGAATGGTCCAGAAAGAAAAATACAAAGGAAAATGACCACAAAAAGAGTTTATTACTGAGAAGTAAAGGATCAAACAATGTGAGTATTCATACCACAAAGTATCAAAAGTATAGCAGTCACTACAACCCAAGACTAATCACATAAATGCTTTTTTTCCCATTAATCAAAACCTTGAGACAAAACAGTGATTTTTACCTTCTGCTCAAGTAGATTGCATAGAGAGAGAGAGACCAGGAGCCTGATTAGTAAGAAGTTCTTACCCTTTTGCTGGCTTGTCAGGTTCCTGAGTTCTCTTCACTCTAGCTTTAATAAGAGCAGAGCAGCTTTGGTCATCTTGCTTACAGTACCATACTGTGAGTGCCATAGGGTCTTGGCCCCCTAAAGTTTTGCTAAAAAACTACTGGCGTGAGACAGATTAATTAATAAGAGAAAAGGCATACAAATTTACTTAACGTGTCTACGCAGGAGCCTTCAGAATGAAGACTGAACTTTTCAATGAGTAACAGAAGCTTATATACCATCTTGAGGTCACAGAAACAATGGGACTTGGAGCCTGGTAAAACAGGTGATGAGAAGGGGAAGAAGAGGTATTTTACAGAGGGGAAAGGTCAGAGAGACCCTGAGGCTTCTTAATCAGTTCAGCATTTCAAAATGTCATATTTTGGGGTGTTGGTTTCTGAGCCCCCACAGTAGTAAGTCTCAGCAATCTTTTAAGACTTAGGGAAGCGGCAGTAAGAATAAGACCTTTTACATTTTGATAAAGAGATACCATGAAAAATTGTGAAAGCCCACCTTTGTTTCCTTCTCAAAGATGAAAAAGATTGCATAAAACACACCCAGTTGTTTCTTCTTCTGTTTGTATCGGAACAGTAACATGCTCAGTATAACCTTGAAAAAGTGTTTCATGTGCTGCAGTATAAGTAAAAACAGACACTTTTGAATTGTGAACTTTTGCAACGAAAGACATAGCAGCATACTCAGAGAATGAAGAATAATCACCAGTATCATTCTTGCCTTAAAACAATGTTACCATCATATAAAGATCGAAAAAAGTGTAGAAAAAATTTCAATGAACCAGTTGCAAATATTGTGCTTTTATTACATCTGAAAACGTGTGGAAGCCTCCACTAACCTATATGTAAGTGTAACTCAAAGGGTGGTTTTGCGAGGTATGGTGGCCCATGCTTGTAATCCCAATAATGTTAGATATTTTTGTAGTACTGTAGTACAGTACACAGTCTCACTTTCCTCAGCTTCAGTTACTCATGGCCAACTGTGGTCCAAAAATATTAAATAAAAAATTCCAGAATAAACAATCCATAAGTTTTAAATTGTACACCATTCTGAGAAACATAATAAAATATTTCCCGGGATATAAATCATCTTCTTATCCAGTGTATCCACACTGTAGACAATACCTGCCTCTTAGTCACTTAGTAGCTGTATTGGTCATCAGATAAGAAAATACACCATATACAGGGTTCAGTACTATCCAGAGTTTCAGACACCCACTGGCAATCTTGGAATGTGTCTCTGCAAATTAGGGGGAATTACCATTATTAATATTGTTGGAACAATCAAGCATGTGATTAGTAAACTTGCTGTCTTCAGCAGAACATAGATCATTTGGGATATTGTCTTATTTATGTATAAAGTGTATATAGAATGAGTTGCTTACTAAGCAGGAGCAGTGGAAACACAAAAGATAATAATATTTTAAGCATAATTTCCCAAGTGAACCCAAAAGTATGTAAAAATTTGAAAAAAGAATTTATACTTATTAACTTCATTTGAGTAATCCATTAACATTTTAATGAAGACTGAATATTTTTATAGTTTAAACATTACTAGCAAGATTCAAAAATGAAAATTTATATTCTTTATATTTGACTTCTGTACACTGATGATAAAAAACTTCACTGAACTTTTTTGTTAAGGAAATGCACATTTTTTTTTCTGGATGTGGTTGCTGTTATAAACTAAATGTTGATAATGGATGTGATCCTAGGAGAAAAAAAATAACCAGTATAGTCTGTAGTAGTTTTGCTTCAAAGTGTGCTCCTTCATATATCGAGTTCAGTGTTTTAGCCATGATTTATTGTGAAGTACTAAAACTATAATATATAGTTCGTGGAGATATATTGGCTTACTAAGCAACAAAACCATCAACATTTAGGTGGCATTTGTATAAAAACCAAAAGAGATAATTTCAAAACAAAAATAACTCTTTTAAAGAAAGAATATTGTATAAAAAATTGCTAGATGCAGATAGTCAATATTTTACATATAAATATTAGTAGTTATTTTAATATAGAATGTACGATTACTAAGACTGAAAATATATGCATCTGCTAAAATATTGTTAAAATACTACATCAAAGATGGTTGCTTAAATGTTTGGAGAATATGTGGCAGAAAAGGTATCATTTTTCACTAATACTATAGCTCAACATACTCAGGAAATGAAAAATGAGATAGAAGGTTAACTTAGAAAATACATACAGCTAGCTAAGTATTTGAAGTACAACTTGACAAAAGCACACATTGACAGCATGGGAATCTTTTTCAAGAATGTAAAATTTGAACATAATAACAATATGAAAGAAGATTCTTTTCTCCCATTTCATTGCTGAACATATCTACTTTTAACTACATAAATCCACAAAAAATCACATTATCAATAAATGTGATTTGGAGTTTAAATTTTATCTAAGAATATCTTCTGATGGAATAGCTAAAATGTAAGGAATGTATCTGGATTAAAGTGCTAGCTTCTAAATTTAAACAAATTTCCAAGGGAGAGAAAGTCTGGCTATTCAAAAACCGATCAGCTGAACTAGTTTGCTCAGTGTAGTAAAAAAATGTGAATTACATAAAATTAACGTTATAAATTCAAGATTATTCTCTTTATTATGTGAAAATTTATTAGCTAATCATACATAATCATGTTGCATACTGAGGTATGGTTGTTACTAAACACAATCTCAGTGTTTCTTCAAGGTAAAAAAAAATTGGTTTTGTTCGAAATATTCAAAGTAACAAATTGAACAATCAGGCTTTCTCATTTCTTTTATTTATCTGATATACTTAATCATTACACAATTTTCATAGAAGGAAAGGAGAGAATATGTATTTCAATGGCAGTTAAGATCAAAGGGCAAAAGAGAAAGTTACAGGCCTGGAAGATTAGATTGTCCAGTAAGAACATTCCAGACTTAGAAAAGGAGAAATTTTATTCAAAAAGACTACTACAGGCAGGGTCTGGTGGCTCATGCCTATAATCCCAGCACTTTGGGAGGCCAAGGTGAATGGATTACCTGAGGTCAGGAGTTTGAGACCATCTGACCAACATGGTGAAACTCTGTCTCTAATAAAATTACAAAAAAATAAGCCGGGTGTGGTGGCTGGTATCTGTAATCCCAGCTACTTCAGAGGCTGCGGCAGCAGAATCCTTTCAACATGGGAGTTGGAGGTTGCAGTGAGCAGAGATTATGCCACTGCACTTCAGCCCGGGTGAGAGAAGAAGACTCTGTCTCAAATAAATAAATAAATGAAGACTACTACAATAGGAAGACCTCTCTAGATCTCAGATACAAAGGTCTCAAAATCAAATAGAAAACATCTATTTTTCTTTTATAGGGAGAAGTAAGGAGTACAGTACATAAGGAGACGTTGGACAAATGAGGGAGACTGAGTTGACTACAGGATATTTCAGGTTTAATAGGAAATGCATTGCACTGTGGGTAGCTGATTCTCCATAAACTGCTAAAGGAAGCATGCTCTGCAGTTGAGTGCTTGCTCAGAGTTAGAGGCAAACCAAAGTTCAAGGGATTCTGGAGAGAAGAGAAACCAACTAATGACTGGTCAGAAAAAAAAAAGAGGATTATATATAGGAAATAATAAGCACTTGGTCAAAAGTTTTTACAGATTATTATGCTGAACTCTGCAATTGGACAATTATCAATAAGATGATCTCCATATTGCATATTTATATAAAGTTACCACCACACACACTACAAATTTGTTAGAATGTAATGAATTTCATATTCCTTCAGAAGAAAATCCACAGAGAGGAAATTCATAAATTTGAAAAATTTTAAATTCATTTCTTTCCTTGAGAGATAATTTCAACTTATCAAAAACTTTATAATACAAATTAGTGGATCTGGTTACTGATGAAGGTTTTAAAAAACTTTTCAAAATATGGCCCTTTGGCTTTGTTATGTATAAAACTTAAATGTTAGTACCTCAAGTGTGCTGAAATTGTTTTAAATTTCTCTTGTATTCCCTTCAATGTATATCCATAAGACTTATTCTTTACTATAAATGTTATTGAAGTAAAGTGCTCAAACGGTTTAGATATGCATTTTCCCATGAGTAGTGTTGTCAAACCAAATTAGATTAAACAATATGCACACTACTGCTTCACGTTAAAAGTTTTAAAACTGATAAGCAAGGTATTCATTCAAACTGTGTGTATAGGCACTTAATATTGAGAACTGCTATTATAACCATTTTTTAAAACTTTAGATATAATTGTTAATGTTTTAAGTTTAATAGGGAGACTTTATATTAATTGATCATATGCACATTTCCAATGAACAATGTACTTTCTTGATTCTCTATTTCATATATGTTCTAATTATATTATAGAAATGTAATTTGATTTTTGTTTAATATAAAGTTTTGAGTTTGTTCTTTGTAAGGTATATATTTTATATTTTGTATTTTATTTTACAATGAATAAAAATGAAAATAAAAAACTTAAAAACTTACAAAAATATTTGTCATCAATAGGTTACTTTGGTTAAATAACAACTACAGCAACAACAAAAACCCTGGTGCTTCAGTGCCTTCTGTCTCAGGAGCACTGATATAAGACATCTTTTACATGAGTTAGTAACAGTAGCCTCCCCTGGTCAGATGCAGTCTATCACCAGAATAACAGGTTTAACAATTAACATAGTAACTGGATTTCACCTCCATTCCTCCCACTCCTAATATCCGTTAAAAGGAAAAGCCTGGCCGGGCGCGGTGGCTCATGCCTGTAATCCCAGCAATTTGGGAGGCCGAGGCGAGCAGATCATTAGGTCAAGAGATCGAAACCATCCTGGCCAACATGGTGAAATCCTGTCTCTACTAAAAAATACAAAAATTAGCTGGGCATGGTGGCGTGCTCCTGTAGTCCCAGCTACTCAGGAGGCTGAGGCAGGAGAATCTCTTGAACCTGGGAGGCGGAGGTTGCAGTGAGCCGAGATCGCACCACTGCACTCCAGCCGGGTGCCTGGAGACAGAGCAAGACTCTGTCTCAAATAAATAAATAAATAAATAACAGGAAAAGCCTGTGCAGTTTTACCTGCATAATGTATACGTTCTATGAGAAATTTGACAATTGGGATTATGTCAGAGGAAATATTTTTTGGTCTTGTTAAAGTTGTCTGATTTATATTTGACTGCAGAGTTTAACCTTGCCACAAGCGTGGCTAAACCACTAGAAAAGCACCTTGTAGAACGATCATTATGAGTCTGCCTGGGTGCTCATGCTTAGTTGAAAGATAGTAATAAGAGTTGATGTCATTCTTTCACTGCATTGTGCAAGAAACAATGGAATCCTAAATGAACTTGGATCAAACTTAGATGGCAGATTCTGAAAAGAAATTACTAGATATATAGTCTAAGCACATAAAGGATTTACAATCAAGCCACAATTTGTGTTTGTACTTCTGAGTCACTGAAACATGTCTGCTTGAAAATTAACTTCTTAAAGAATAATGAAGAAGAATTACTTTTTTTAAAGATGGGGTCTTGCTAGGTTGCCCAGTCTGGCCTCAGACTCCTGGGCTCAAGTAATCCTCCCACTTTGGCCTCCCAAAGTCCTAGGACTATAAGTGTGAGCTACCTTGCCCAGCCAAAGAAGAAGGATAATTTTAAAACCTTCACAATCAGCAACATGGATTGTAACTTAGTGAAAGCAATTCATGGTTTATAAATAACACACACACACACACACACATATACAGAAAGCACAAAAACCAATGGGTGACAACTGTAGGCTTCTTCTTTAAATTATTCTAAACAGTAAAGATGATACTTCCAATTTCAACAGAGACAATACGGTCAAGATACGGATTTGACAAAATCTGAAAACTTTTAGAAAAAGTGAGTAAGAGAAAGATACTTTGTAAGCACAAAGCATGAGGAAGACAAAAAAAAAAGATGTGAAGATTTTTTATTTGTTCTTTGAAAATGTATGCATTTATGTTTTGTGAGGAATTGACTATTTTCTAGTCTGCCAAATTTAAAACTGCATTTAAAGATTTTCATCTACGTCAATTCTCATAAGCACTCACATCTCTGTTCTAAAAGCATATAACAAAATAAAAATGTACACAAGTCGAAACAAGATTTGTCTCAACATCTCAAGGAAAAGAACATTTAATTTATAAGAATGAATCAAATTATAACTACTTTCTAGATCAATGTTTCTAAAAAAGAAAAAAGGAGGGAAAAAAATTTTTTTAAAGAAAAAAATCAAGAAAAAGGTTAGTTACTGAAGTGGGGAATGGGACCAGGAAGTATGGGTAAATACTGTTGGTGAGTGACCAAAACCCCTAGGTAGTAAATACAGAATATCAGGACAATGTGTATATGTTTCAAAGTACCACTCAAATAATGATGTTATCTCTGCCCTAGAAGTAACATTATACTCCCCTCACATGATATTAGAATGATATTTTCTGATTTCTTATGCATTTTGAAATTTCTAAATATTATTTGGTTAAAATTAGTGATCCTTGGGGCAGGAGCTCAATGTAGTTTTTAAAATACAGGCTCTAAATTTGGTAGACAGTTGCTAAAATATTAACTAAATAATAAGGAGATGGAGGGGTTAGCCAACTCAATAAAGATTTATCATTCAATAATAGGTTATATGTCCAGCATCAGTACTTCTCACATATGGGGATAGAAACAAAAAGTGTGTTTAAGATAAGACTCCTATTTTAAAAAGAATGAATAATTAAGCAGGGAGGGAAAATGAGCCTATGGAGCCACTGAGAGTTGGAGAACAATTCAATGTTAAAATATGTCAGACAACTTGATGGAGTAGAGAAAGAAAATGTAATGAACATCTATTTTGTGGTATGCTTTTGATTCCAATTTGATGTTTTCTTACACAGCAACCTAAAAGGATGTCTTATTCTTTTTTATTGAATGACTCTTGGTGCATTCAATACTGTGTAGGTGTATGTGTGCATGTATAGGTGTGTGTGTGCATGTGTGTGTGTGTAATTAATATTCAGCTGACAGTTTCAGCCAGTGAATAGCCTAGGGCTCAGTCTTACCCTCAAATGCCACCTAGCACCTAGGGTTCCAACACCCCTCCCTGAAAACCCTTCCGACATCATCATAGGCCAATGATAGCAGGAATCCCTAGGACTATGTTCAAGTGCCAGAAGCAGCATCTCTTACATTTAGACCAATTTCTTGTGTGATAGCCAGCTCCCCAGAGGCCCCCAATGAATCTCAAGTCATTGATGGCCTTGTTGTGAGCCATGAACTATTCAGATGTGACAGTGTGCAACTTCTGAGGCTAGGCCATAAAGGGCATCTCATCTTCTTGATTGCTTGCTCTAGGGAAAGACAGCTAGGATGCCATTAGGAAAATTCAAGCAGCCTTGTGCAGAAGTGAGGGAATGTGTTCTCTTTCTGGGGTCCATGAAGGGGCATAGTTTTAAGGGCAAAGATTTCCCAGCCCCATGCTCCCCACCATCTCTCTCCATCCAGGAGATTTAACGGTTTATGTTTGAATTGCTCGGGCACGGGAAGAAACTGAAAGTCAATCACTCCAGAGGAAGTTCTAAGGAACTCCTTTCATTGGCCAGAGGAAGTTGGGAAGGTGGGAATGTCTCCCAGGATAAATTCGCCTGCTCCTTCACCCACGCCGGATTTCCAGCTCTCTGGAATCCCCTCCCACATGGTGGGAGCTCCTTTTCCCCTCTGGGATTTTCCCTCTGGATTCCCCTTCCATACTTTTCTGGAAGTCTTTCTCTTCTTCTCTTTTCTCTACCTAAATAAAATCACCTTTCTGCACCATTTCTTGGGTCTGATACTTACTTTTACGAGCATATGGCGCACCTGCAGTGGTCCCATCACTTATTCTTTAAGAGGTTGGAGACTAAGAACCCACAGTCTTCTCTTGGGGGAGATGTGCCTCACCAGCACCCAAGTAAAAAACCCAGTTACAGAAGCACACATGGAAATGTATTGATGGGGTCCAGGACACGATACCACAAAATATGTCATCATAGCATTTGAGAAAACAGTAGAAGCAGGAAGATCACTCCTTTTCCCCTTACCTTTCTCCTCTGAAGCAGGTTATAAGATTCTCATTTGAGATGTCTCCACCCTATACTGGAGGAAAGAAACATCCTTATTAGTAAAGACACAGACATGCCAAGAAGAATCTGAACAAGCAGGTCTTGCCACATTTCTCTCAGCTTATTACCATTATATTATCCCCTTTTGTCCCCTGATCATACCTTTTTGTTTTCAATCATACTTCCTCATGACTGACTGCTCTTCATCAAAACTAAGCATAAAAATACACATGCCCACCTGTTTCTTTCAGTCATTTCTGAAGGCTTTGATGCCACATAAAACTTACATTTAAAAAACGTGTATGCTTTTCTTTTGTTAATCTGTCTTTTGCTATAGATGGCTCAACTGTGAACCTTGCAATAGGCGTAAAAGATAGTTCTTTTTTCCTGTAGTGCTAAGACTTCCCACCAACAGCCACCATTAACTTACCAGTAATGTAAACACACCTTTACGGAAGCAGATCCTCTATCTCCAGTCATGTTTCCTGTTGACAACTGCCCTAGTTGACATCTAACTGCAGTCTTATTAGAGACATCAAACAGGAACTGCCTTGCCAAAACACTCCCAAATTTCTTACCTATAGATATTGTGAGAAATAATACATGTTTGTGTTTTAAGCCACGAAGTTTTGAATAATTTATTATACAGAATTCCATAACAAGTACGAATGTTTGTACCTAGAAGTAGGATGATATCATAACAAAAACTTAAAAGGTTGAGGTGGCTTCGGGATTAGGGCTGTAGAATAAGCCAGAAGGACCTTGAGAAAAATACTGCTGAAAGACTTGTAGAAGACCAAACAAACAAAAATCAACTTTTGATTTATCCTCTTAGGTTTAGTAAATGGAGACCTGACAATAGACAGATAAACAGGCAAAAATGAAAAATATACACAACTCAATTAATTTTTAATTGTACATGAACAGGGACATCACAGAAAAAGAGTGAATACCCAATAAAGTGGTGAGATTTGAAAACTTGAATACTGTTTTAATAGAAGAAAGAGAGAAGGAGAAAGGCCATTTAATGGGAGAGCAACTAAATTTTAGTTAGGAAATATAAATGGGCCCTTAGGAAAATATATAGGAGATATGTACATGAAATATACATGGGAGATAATATATTGTCTGTGACAAGGTCTGTCTGTGTGTGGTGTCAACTTATTATCTCTTCTTCTGTGATAAAAGTCAATCTTTCCTGAATGATTAAACTCCCAGGGAGGAGATTCATGACAATTGAGTTCTTTCTGAGGATCTGTTTTTAGGCAGATAAAGGGAGTTCAGGGAAAGTCTCTTTCTGCATTTGCTGATTCTCAAATGTCTTGAGCTCAAAATAATTCTTATGCTACTGTAGCACATTCTGGACTTTGCCAGCCTAAAATAACTTAAAGAAACTGTTAGCAGAAGCCTGATCACCCTTGAAAAGGCGGTTTTGGTAAAGGGATAAAATAAAATAAAATAAAAGTTATTGGAAAATAGAGGAAAGAAAACTCTTGTTTTGTAATGGCAAGCATTTCATCCACACTGGAACCTGTATTACCATGAAAGATAGGGTATGTTCCTAATGAAGTGGGTGATCTAGCCAAGGAGATTTCTAGGCACAATATTGAAGATGCCAGCTGGCTTCTCCTATGCTGCACTGGGTTTTTGATATTCATCTCTATTCATTTGATCCCCAATGTGTGGACAAGGCGTTTTGGATCATACACAGATGATTTATTAATGTCTACATAATAATTGTGTTGGTTTCCCAATGACCCTGTCCTTACCAGTAGGGCAATATCAAATAAGCTAGATGGAAGAATGTATGAAAGTGGCAAAGCTTCCACAGGCCAGAGATAGTGAAAAAAATATTTTCCCTACTTACATGCTGGAGAAAGAGTTGCATCTCTTTTCCTCCCAAAAGGAAGTAGATAATAATCTTTGCTCTTGGAAACAGAATGGAAAGAATCCTGGGTTATCATTCCAACTTTTTAAAATGTAAATGCATCTAACCAAGGGCCTTTTTAAAATGTAAATACATCTTACCAAGGGCCTTGGTGTCAATGGCTTTTATGACTTAGAGTTTTTCCAAGGTTCCAGCCCTCATTTTCCCTTGAAATTAAAACACATACCTCTAGAGTTAAGCAAATATTTCTGGAGTTCTCTCATTATCTATGCAATTGTAAATTAACTTCTTAAAGTTGGCTCTTAGACCAGGATGCCGAGTTTTTAGCATAATTTATTTCAGAATGGCCCATGTCTACATGTACTCATAAATCTTCTCTCCATACCTCAAAATTTCTTCATTGTTGTCTTCTGGAAAATTTGTTCATAATATGCCACACATTGGTTGTTTTATTTTAATCTGACCAACAAGAATTAGGGCCAAATACGTTCAGTTTGTTGTAAACAACAGTTATTCAACGATTGCCAGTATTCCAAGGGTAAGATGAGATCAAATCTGCATTACTGGTCTTAGCCACACCCTCCAAGGATCTTGGGTTTCCTCAAAGAAATCTCATTAATGATAAAGGTTTATCTTAGAAAGCCCTGTGGTTTCCCACTTAAGTGTCTGTATTAACTTTGCTCAACTAGCCAGAAGCATATACACAAGGTACAACAGAAGTATTAATAATTTCCCCAGACTTCAGTTTGATCTGCAAGGAAGAAATCTATACTAAATTTTATTTATACAATGTTGGTCAGTGAGATGAAGCTGCCTATTAAATGCCTTCGAGACTAAGGTGGGGTCATGAATCATTTGCAATAAAATCCAGGACACCTTTAATACCACCCTTCTAATGGAAGAAATCCTGTTGTAGAAAAAAATTCTACAGAATATAACTCTGAACACATTAATGTGCTGCTATCTATCCCTAGGTATCAATCAGGGCTAGAGAGAGGTAACATACGCTTTGTACACAGAAGACACAAGAAGCACAATTCCAGAGGTCACTTATGGTACTCCTGGAGACAAAGAATTTACTTACAACTGTTGGATGCCCCTGTGTAAGACACACATCAGTCAGGCAGCACAAACAGAGAAAGCCTCCAATGTAGTCTCGCAACTCCCATCGGTTGGTGAATTTTAGAAACCCCCACACTGTGGCAGTTGAGTCACAATATTTTAGTTCAATTCAGTCTGTGATTCTGAGGGACCCCTTGAAGGCAGTAAGTTTCCGGCAATGCTGCTTTTCCACGACACCATTGTATCTGTTCCATGAGATATGGATGACATCTGTAGTGCCTTGTGTTGAAAAGTAGAAGCCGAAGTGTCATCCCCAGCTCTCTTGCCAGGGATGATTGGCTCAGCAGGCAGCCTGAATTAAAAGCCCTCACAATGGCACAGAAAGCCGTTTAAAAGAACTCCTTCCAACCAGGGCAGCCAGTTGGCAGAACAGCGTAGACCAGTGCTCCAGGGACACTTTGTAAAAGACAGAGTTCATGAATGTCCCTTTTCCTCTACACTTCTTAGAGGTTTAAGTTTACCCTTCCCCAGTGGCATGGATTTTGCTTTCCTCCATTATTATAAAACTCGGGTGTCCCATTTCTTTAACTCTAACTTTATAGTTTTTCATTACCAGTCAACTTCTACTTTTATATCTTTTGTTCAGAACATTCTGGTGGAAGAGAAACAAAAGCCTTTTTATAGAAGTACATTTTCATAAAATTTAAAGTCTGAATATGCCCACTCCCTTCCCAGCCAACCTAACCTGGGGTTACAATTATAAAAAAAACAAAAACATGTCAAGTCTAGGGAAATTATTGGGTCATAATCCTGTATTGCTTTTTTCAGAATAGATCTATATCATCCAATAAATATCTAGTGAGAAGATCAGCCCACTCTGCGGACAGTTGCATTCAATAATCAAACTAGTTTATCAAGGCGTTTGTACAAGGAAAACATAAGGATTAGTCAAACTATCAGCCTTTTGTTGAGTGATTTTTGCTATAAACAGAACAAATCTGAGATTGCAAGTAGTTTGAAGGAAAAAAAAAAGCCAGCTTTAGTGAGATATCCCAGAGAGGGGTCGAAAGTCCAACTTGATTCATTCTCACAGGAAATGGGGGGAGGCAAGCCAGCTTCACTATTTCAATTTATCCCTCCCTCACCTAACAGACTTTGTCAGAAATCAAAAGTCAGCAAGGAAACGGGCTAGATAATAAGTGAACATTTCATCAGAGAACAGATCCTTCTCTGGATAATAAGCTAGATGGCATTCAATATCCATGATTTAATTTCACAGTTCAGGACTCCACAGAGGGGTGTTTTTCAATAGTCTCAGAATCCTAATTCTTCCCATTGTAAGTATGAACGTGTCCGCTTTTAACTTTGAATGTCACAGGCTTGGAACTGCCCAAGGTTGTGGGAACTCACCTCTTTCATCGAAATAAACTGGATGTGATGCACAGAGTCAAAGGAGATTATTTAGAAACTTTAAGATTTAATAACTGCCCTATTGGATTTTGCATGAATCCTGTAGCCCTTTTGTTCTGATCAATGTCTCCCATTTGAAACAAGTTATTTATCCAATGCGGGTACCTCCGTTGTATCCAGGAAGTAACTAACTTGTTTTTGATTTTACAAGCTCATAAGTGAAAGGGACTTACCTTGTCTCAGATTAGACTTTGGATTTAGGCTTTGGGGTTAATGCTAAAATGAGTTAAGACTTTGGGGAACTGTTGTGTAGGCATAATTGTGTCTTGAAATGTGAGAAAGACAAGATTTTAGAATGACCAGGGCAGAATGATATGGTTTGGCTTTGTCTCCCCACCCAAGTCTCACCTTGAATTGTAATCTCATAATTCCCATGTGTTGTGGAAGGGATCCGGTGGGAAGTAACTGATTCATGGGGGCAGTTTTGCCATGCTGTTCTCATAATAGTGAGTTCTCCTTCAGGATCTGGTGGTTTTATAAAGGGCTTTTTCCCCTTTGCTCAGCGCTTGTTCTCCCTGCTGCCATGTAAATAAGGAAGTGTTTGCTTCCCATTCTGCCATAATTGTAATTTTCCTGAGGCCTCCCCAGCCTTGTGGAATGGTAAATCAATTAAACCTCTTTCATTTATAAATTATACCTCTCAGTTATGTCTTTATTAGCAGAGTAAGAATTGACTAATACACTTTTGCTTCAGTCATGCATTTAGATGATAGCAGCTCCAGCCAACAGGAGCTTGCAAACTTATGAGAGACCTCATGCCAGAACCCCACTGCCAAGCCACTCCTGAATTCTTGATCCATAGACATGATAGGAGACATAGTTAACATTTTGCTGTTTTTAATTACCATTCTATAATAATTTATTGTGCAGCAATAGATTAAAAAAATGCACCATGCAGTGCTGTTTTTAAGGAAATATTGATTATTATTTCTGTATATTAATGGAAAGTTAGTGAACATGGAGTATGAGTGAGAAGTTAAGGAAATATGAAGAGCAGCATGTTCTACTAGAAAGAAGATAATGTCTTTTAGTTCTTTTAATTTGGATATGTTTACCCATAGCCAATATCACACCGAATGAGCAAAATCTGGAAGCATTCCCTTTAAAAAGTAGCAATAGACAAGGGTGCCCTCTCTCACCATTCCTATTCAACATAGTATTGGAAGTTCTAGCCACAGCAATCAGGCAAGATAAACAAATAAATGGTATTCAATTAGGAAAAGAGAAAGTCAAATTGTCTCTATTTGCAGACGACATGATTGCATATTTAGAAGACCCCATCATCTCAGCCCAAAATCTCCTTAAGATGATAAACAACTTCAGCAAAGTCTCATGATACAAAACCAATGTGCAAAAATTGCAAGCATTCCTATATACCGATAACAGACAGAGAGCCAAATCATGAGTGAACTCCCATTCACAATTGCTACAAAGAGGAATTCCTCCCATTCACAATTCCTAAAATACCTAGGAATATAACTAACAAATAAGAGAAGACATAAACAGATGGAAAAACATTCCATGCTCATGTGTGGGAAGAATCAATACTGTGAAAATTGCCATACTGCCCAAAGCAATTTATAGATTCAATGCTATCCCCATCATGCTACCATTGACCTTCCTCACAGAGCTGGAAAAAAAACACCTTAAATTTTATATGTAACCAAAAAAGAGCCAGCATAGCCAAGACAATCCTAAGCAAAAAGAACAAAGCTGGAGGCATCATGCTACCTGACTTCAAACTATACTATAGGGCTACAGTAATCAAAACAGCATGGTACTGGTACTAAAGCAGAGATATAGACAAATGGAACAGAACAGAGGCCTCAGAAGTAATGCCACACACCTACAACAGTCTGATCTTGACAAACTTGATAAAAATAAGCAATGGGGAAAGGATTCCCTGTATAATAAATGATGTTGGGAAAACTGGCTATGTGCAGAAAGCTGAAACTGGACCCATTCCTTATACCTTACACAAAAATTAAGTCCAGATGGATTAAAGATTTAAACATAAGACCTAACACCATAAAAACCCCAGAAGAAAACCTAGGCAGTACCATTCAGGACATAGGCATAGGCAAGGACTTCATGACACCAAAAGCACTGGCAACAAAAGCCAAAATAGACAAATGGGACCTAATTAAACTTAAGAGCTTCTGCACAGCAAACACAAACACACACACATACACACACACACACACACACACACACACATGCAATCATTAGAATGAACCAGCAATCAACAGAATGGGAAAAAATTTTTGCTAGTAACCCATCTGACAAAGGGCTAATATCCACAATCTATAAAGAACTAAGACAAATTTACAAGAAAAAAAGAAACAACCCCATCAAAAATTGGGCAAAGGATAGAAACAGGCACTTTTCAAAAAAGACATAGATGAGGCCAACAAACAGGAAAAAATGCTCATCATCATGGTCATTAGAGAAATGCAAATCAAAACCACATTGAGACATCATCTTATGCCAGTTAGAATGGCGATCATTAAAAAATCTTGAGACAACAGATGCTGGAGAAGATGTGGAGAAATAGGAAAGCTTTTACAATGTTGGTGGGAGTATAAATTAGTTCAACCATTGTAGAAGACAATGTGGCAATTCCTCAAAGATCTAGAACTAGAAATACCATTTGACCCAGCAATCCCATTACTGAGTATATACTGATTATAAATTGTTCTATTATAAAGAAACATGCACACGTATGTTCATTGTGGCACTGTTTACAATAGCAGAGACTTGGATCCAAAGCAAATGCCCTTCAAGGATAGACTGGATAAAGAAAATGTGGCACATATACACCATGGAATACTATGCAGCCATGAAAAAGAATGAGTTCATGTCCTTTGGAGGGACATGGATGAATCTGGAAACCACCATTCTCAGCGAACTGACAAAAGAACAGAAAAACAAACACCGCATGTTCTCACTGATAAGTGGATGTTGAACAATGAGAACATATGGACACAGGGAGGGGAGCATCACACACTGGAGTCTGTTGGGGGATGGGGGCTAGGGAAGCGATAGTAGTGGGTGGGGAGATTGGGGAGGGATAACAGGAGAAATATATAATGTAGGTGACGGGGGAATGAAGGCAGTCAATCACCATGGCAAGATCTGCACATGTACTGCAGAACTTAAAGTATAATTTAAGAAAAAAAAAAGAAGGAGAAGAAGACACTGTATTGTACTAGAAAGAACATTTGCATTAGAGTCAAGGAAACCTGAATTACAATTTCATCTCTGCTAAAGACTAATTGTATGGCTTTGATCAAATGATTTATCCCTTTTAGGCTTCAGTTTGTTCATCATTATAACTAAAGTCTAGTTTCTACCTAATTCAAAACAGTTGTTAGAAAAGGTGTCAGTTACTATGACTGCATAAAAACCACGCCGCAACTTAGTGGCTTAAAACAATATTTATTATTCCTGAATTTCTGTGAATCAGATATTTAGAAGCAGCTGGTTTGCACATTCTCTCCCAAGTTTGCAGTGAAGTGATAGCCGGGGCTGGGGTCATCACTGACATGTGAGACACAAGGGCTGACAATAGCTGGAGGATAAAACAGCTGATGTCCCTCCAGCACCTTTTTATTTTTTAAAATCTCTGTCGTCTTTCTTCGTGGGTACTTCACCATAACGGGTTCACAGAAGCCAAGCATCTTAAAATTGTTTCCACATGATAGCTATCTTAACAAAACGGTTAACATCTCTTATGGCTTTTCCCTATAACTCAGAATAAGCTTTATGTGGTCATTTTATTGCAAAAGCAATCAACACACTAAAGTTTGAGTATACTATTATAGTTTATTTTAAATGGCTGCCAGGTTAATTAGGATTGACCCATCTGGCTCTCACTTCACATAGTTTTCATCAATTCCAATCCACATATATTAATTATTAATAAGCATGGGTAGAATTATTGGTTAAAATAAGTAAATAAAAGTGACTGTTTTTCCACATCTTATGTAGATATAGAGTTGATATAACCTGAACTAAGTGCACAATTTTTTTCCAATTTTCCCTTTCCTTCATTCTTGACGTTAAACACATTTTTATTTTCAGTAGCCTAACTGCATGTCTATTTTTATCTCATTTCAACTGAACATTTGATGGAGCTTCAAATATCTGAAATACTGTAATTAATGCTTGTTTATTTAGGAACTGATTAGGCAACTGTCAGACTCTTCCGTCCTCTGGTCTGATGCTTCTTCTAGTTCTGCTGAACAGTTTACCTGCTCAGTCTTCATTATTATCTTTTCACCAGAGTAGGCAAGGTGCAAAGTGTGATTGAATGGAAGTAAATCTTAATTAAGTGATTTTTCTAGGTGTTGGCAACTTTCTTGACAATGTGGTAGATATGGAGATTATATTTCTTGCTTTACTTAAAGAACCAAGATTTTTGGAAAAAAAAAATTATCATGAAGACAAGATCAACTGCCAAACTGCATAAAGTGACAGCTCCCAAAGGCAACAAAATATAACTCAATAATTCTAAACTATTTCAGCTTTTTCCTTGATATAAATGCTTGCCATATAATGGATCTTTAATTATTTCCAAATGTCTATTGGACGTTTGTCGCTGAAATATTCTTATCTGAAAGCATGATTACTGCGTGCTGTGGTGTAAAATACAGCCGTGATTAAGTAGATATATTGGAGAGCATTGGTATGAGCAAACAGACTCTTTAGAATCATTATTCTAAGTCTTGTTAACTTATTTGCTTTAAAATATTTGCTGCAGGGTAGATTCTCATATTAAATGCAGCAAGATTTTTTAAATTCAGATTTAAGGAGTAATATGCACTCTCTTCCTCATGCTCTCTAAAAGGCCTAAAGAAAGTTATTTCCAAAAGGAATAATTAATGTTGGACATAAGTTTTGAATGCTAATTAAAAATCTGTTAATCTTCATTGTTCTATGGTAAACAAAAAACTTTTTAAAATTTGTACCAAACTAATTTTATTGACAAAGCCTTGGCATCATCAAATGCCAAAACTTCAAATTTAGTGAAAACTTACATACAGTGTTTCATGAATTTTGAAATGTCTTCAAACACTTAATTTTGTAAAGCACCTGTTACAGACCAACTCACGGAATGTTAAACATTTCTGTATGTACTCCACTTGGTTGGCTAAAAAGTTTATTTAATTACATTTAACATTTTTCTCAACATGACACTCTGGCAAGCCAGATTTCCAACAAGATACTATGGCAATAAAAGCATGACACATTGTGTTATTTTCAATTTTCTCTAAATCTTAAAATGGATCATTGTTAGTTTAACTAATTATTACTGATAACTGAATTATGATGTAGCAAATCTCTATATATTTAGTAAAATAATATCTACTTGTAAATTTAAAATACTCATTTTAAATTTTGTTTAATAACAAGCATACAAAGGAGAGAATCTTCATTACTATTTGTAAATCAAATAAACCTTTAGGCTTATAGATATTTATTTATTAGTTGTATATCATCAGTTTCTAAAGGTAAGAAAAATAAAAACACACATTGGTTTTTCTTTTAAACAGCTTCTACAAATACCTGGGATAATAACTACATCGAGAATTCATTCATTTTTGTTGCAAAGAAGTATTCTCTAAAAACACTTTTCTTCTTAGAAACCTAAAAGTAGGGCAATTTGAAGTATTTCCTTCAATTCAATCAAATTCCAGAACAATGAAACATTCAAAGCTGATTAAGAGATCAGGTAATCATTTGACAAAAAGTGGAGGGCCAGTGATTGATTTCTATAGGTAAACAAAGGAATGACTGGGCTCAGGGGCTCACGCTTATAATCCCAACACATTAGGAGTCCAGGGTGGAAGCATTCTTTGAGCCCTGGAGTTCGAGATAAGCCTGGGCAACATATTGAGACCCTAATCTCTACAGAAAATAAAAGTAAAAATTAGTTGGACATGTGGTGTGTGCCTGTAGTCTCCAGTTACTTCGGAGACTGAGGTGGGAGGATTGTTTGAGCCTGGGAGGCTAAGGCTGCAATGGCCAGTGATTGTGTCACTGCACTCCAGCCTAGGTGACAGAATGAGACCCTGTCTCAAAAAAAATTATACATATATATATATATTTATTTAAAAATAGTAGACTCCTTGTGTACTTCAGTTATCAGTTATAGAGCTTTATATATTGAATGTTAAGTTATGATACCCTCTGCTTTCAGTTCTGTTCACTCCCTTTCTTTCTTAAATCTGTGAGGACACTAATGTCATAATCATTCTCATCAAAATAAATTCTGAATTTTGAAAACAATTTCACTTAAACATCAACATCCACTGGCACAAAAAGCGTCTTATTTGTAAGTTTATATTTATATAAATATCTTACTGATGCATTAGCCTACAAATAACCATTTAGTTTCCAAGTAGATGTACATATAAACTTAAAACAAATATATAGAAATCTCAAAATGCATTACAGCTGATAATTATTCTAATTTATGATCACTTTTAAAACAGACCTGCCTCGTAGTAATATTCCAGGAACTATTTAGAAACTTTGTGTTTAAGAGTTTTCAGACATTCTGAAGAAGAGAAAGGAGATACCAATTATATATGAGGGGACTTGTGCAGCCTTAATTCGTATGCATATCATCAACAGATTATTACAAATGCACTTCAAATTGATTTTGAATAAACAGATGTGATCAATTGTGAATAACATATTGATATTGATAATATACTATGTACAGATAAATTTCTAGATGTAGATACAGATACAGATGTACATATGTAAGCACTTTAGCCAATAAAGTACCAGTGCTAGGACTTTTTTTATAGTTATCTTGGTATCAACCGTCCCTCTACTTTACTCTGTTTTGAAGAGTTTACCATTATTTTGGACCATTTATAAGGGACTTTAATTATGAGTTACTTTGGATGAAATTCTGAGATGACTCCAAGACTGGAGAGTTTCCAGGGCCCTCACATTTGGTTGTACAGGCTGTGTACTGCAAATCTTTGAATACTGTATTTCACATTGTAATCTGCATAAATAAAATCAATGGCTAAATTTGTAAATGGACCTCACTAAGACCATAAGTGGCAGCCACACTGGATTTTAAAGCTGCTGTTAATGAAAGAATACCTAAATTATAGAAATATATAACAGAAAACCAGAAACTAACAGAGTCTTTCCTCACACAGTATGTGTGTATGTTCAGAAGTGGGTTAAAGGTTTTGTTTGTCAGGTTCCCTTCTATTTTCTCCAGGCATTAGCATGACATCCAGGCATTGATTAGACTCTCACAATTCAAAAGTACAGGAAATAAAGCTACTAGAAATCTCTCAAAAGTAATTCCTGTTTCTTTGCTCTCAGTTTTCAGTTCTAGTTTATTTTCATGCAATCCTATGAATTATCTCAAATCAAACCTTTGTTCCTTCCCATCTTCTAATCCATTTGACTACCTGCTAATCTCTCAGAGATCCCGAATGGTGTCCAATTTCTGTATTTTCCCCTAAAAGGTTATTGTTGTATTATAAACACAGTGCCCTGGTTTTCTGGTCTTTTATTTTGAATTTCAAAGCCTTATTTTGTAAATAAAATAAATATGTAAATTAATTATATTTATTTCAATAAAAATCTGACTTCAGTCTTATTTTTTATGGATGCTTTTAATTAACAAAGTTTCAAAAAATCACCAACAACGAAAATAGAGATGAAGAAAAAGGAAGAAAAACAACTAAATATATTTTATTTATCAGAATATGTTTTGGGGACAAAAGGGTCTCACTTGGTCACTCAGGCTGGAGTGCAGTGCGGCAGTCATGGCTCACTGCAGTCTTAAACTCCTGGGCTCAAGTGATCATCCTGCCTCTATTTCCCAAGTAGCTAGCATTACAGGCGCTTGCCAACACACCCAGTTAATTTTTTATTTTTACCTTTTTGTAGAGATGACATCTTGCTATGTTTCCCAGGCTGGTCTTGAACTCTTGGCTTCAAGCAATTTTCTTGCCTCAGCCTTTCCAAGTGCTGGGATTACAGACATGTGTCACCATGCTCAGCCTTTCACAACATTTTTTTTCTAACATATATAGAAAAGCTGGAACAAAAGTTAATGATGGAGCAAACTTGCTTTGTGCTCGTCATATACCTATAGCTATGTAAGTTAATTCAAAAATAATTTCATCCCTGGGAAAAGAAATAATCACATCTTTTGTTTGACTTTACAAAATGGCTTCACTTCTTGTCATTCAGAGATCTAAAGGAAGAATTACACCATTTTGCTTAGGAAGATCCAAGTACTCTAGAGCTAATATTCCAAATTCTCCTCAATATTTAGAATAGAGATCAGCTGACACCGGCCAATGATGATCAGATCAAGACCAAGTTAAAGGCAATTTTATCAAGGAAACATAGCATATAATTTTATTTTTTACATTTTTTCTTACTATTGACTTTGAACACTTTTTATTTACTTATGAGCCACTTGTATTTCTTTACTTTTCTTGTTTTAGTTACTTCTTGAAGCGTTTTCTTTTTTGATTGATATTTATTATGTTCTTATTTGAAAAGTAGTATGCATATGTATGATAATGTACATGCTATACATGGACATATATGGAAGTTAATTGTATAGATGAGAACCCCAAAATATCATAAGCAAGTAGACAGAGAGTATATAATGGAATATTTCTAAGAGATAATATACAGCGGAATATTTCTAACATTAAATTAGATGAGCAAGAAAGTAGAAGGTCATTCTGGGTTTGTGAATCTTTATTAAAAATTGCACTTATACAGTTTTCCTTGAGTAGATTAGGATTTGGAAAAAAAAAAGATTGTGTGCCTGTAGTGAAGTCAAATATAACACGTGTTCACCTATGTTTCTCAGCCTCCTTGTAGTTATACCTCTTTGCAGGATCATATGAATAATTCTTATCAATGATTTGTGAAGAGAAATTATACATATGTCTCCCAGGTTGGTTTTACCAACGGATAAAAGTGAAATCATAAAACATCCTTGAGGAACATGAAAGTGAAAACACAACATACCAAACTTATGCAATCCAGCAAAAGGAATGCTTAAATGAAAAGTTATAATCGTGAGTGTAGTGGCTAATGCCTGCTACTCCAGCTACATGGGAGGCTAAGGCAGGAGGATCACTTAATGCCAGAAGTTTGAGACTAGTGTGGGAAATATTGTGTGATCTAGTTTTAAAAAATTAAAAATTAGCCAGGCATAATGGCATGCAGGTTTAGTCCCAGCTACTCAGTAGGCTGAGGAGGAATGGTGGGAGGATACTGGGTCCCAGAGATTTGAGGCTATGATAAGCTATGATCACACCATTGCACTCCAGCTATGATCACACCATTGCACTCCAGCCTAGGTGACAGAGTAAGACACCCTGTCTCCAAAAAAATAATAATAATAATAGTTATAGTTGTAAACACATGTATTAAAAATATAAAGATCTTCTCCAATCAATAATCTAACATTTCACCTTAAGAATCCAGAAGAACCACTAAATCCAAAGCAAGCATAAAAAGGGAATAATAAAAATTAGAATTAAAATAAATGTGATAGGGAAGAGAAAAGCATAGAAGATTAACAAAACCAAAAGTTTCGTTGGTTCTATGAAAATATAAACAAAATTGAGACACTTTACATAGACTGATGACAAAGAAGAACAAGAGGAAGAAGAAAGAAGAAGAAGAAGAAGAAAGAAGAAGAAGAGGAAGAAGAAGAAAGAAGAAGAGGAATTAAATTACTAAGAATAGTAATGAAAGAGGGGATATTAGAGCTGACCTTACAAAAACAAAAAGGATTATTAGGGCATAATGTAAATAACTGCATACCAACACATTATATAACTTAGAAGAAATAAACAAATTCTTAAAAACACACAATAAAAACTAACTCAATGAGAAAAAGAAAATGTGAATTGACCTATAAGAAGTAAAGAGATTTCACTAGTAATTTTTAAACTTCCTATGGAGAAAACTCCAAAACCAGATAATTTCTCAGGTGAATTCCACCAAAAGCAAAGAAGAATTATTATTGCTTCTCAAACTCTTCCAAATACGAGAAGAGAAGGGAACACATAGAAACTAATTCTATGAAGTCAGCATTACCCTGATCACAATGCTAGACAAAGACATCAAAATAAAACTACAAACAAATTTATCAACATAGATGCAAAAATCTTCGTGAATATATGGCTATCAATATTCAGCAGTTTATCAAAAGAACCATACATCATGACTAACTTGGATTTATTTCAGAAATGCAAACCTGATTCAAAATATAAAAACCAAATCTATGAAATACATCCCATCAATACAATCATGTAAACAAATTATTTTCTCAATAGATGCAGGAAAAAACATTTGGTGAAAGCCAACACCCTTTCCTGATAAAAATTATCAACAACCCAGAAATAAGAGACATATGTCAATTTGATAAATAACATTTTAGAAAAGCCACAGCTCATATAGTAAATTGTGAAAACCTAAAAGCTGTAATTTTAATGTTGGGAACGAGACAAGAATGTCCTCTCTCCATGCTTGTATTCAATATTGGTCTGGAGATCTTAGTTAGGGTAATTATTCAAGATAAATAAATAACAAGCATCTAGATTCAAGAGAAAGAAGAAAATGTATCCCTCTTTGTATGTGACATAATCTTATATACAGAAAATCTTACAGAATCCACCACTAGAAAACAAATTAAGAATTAGGGCTAATATGTGAGTTAATTTAGCAAAGTTTTAGAGTACAAGATTAATATACAAAAATTACTAATATGTCTATAAATTAGTAATTAAATATCTAACAGTAAAACTAAGTAAATCCATTTACAGTAGAAGTCAAGGAATAAGATATCTAGCAATGCATTACCAAGGAAGTGTAAGACGTGTCTGTTGAAAACTATAAACATTCTTGAACCAAATTAAAGATGCAAATAAATATGTATCATTTTCATGGATTAGAAAATTTAATATTATTACAATGTCAATATTACACAAATTGATATACAGACTCAATGTAAACCCTATCCTAACTGCTCTTATTTCTCTCACAAGGGAACAACTGATCCCAAAATCCATATAGATTTTTCGAGGATCACAGAATAACCAAAAGCAATCAAAATAAAAATGAAGTAGTAGGACTCATGTCTCTTGAATTTGAAACCTGTTAGACTTGTGTGGTACTGTTGAAAGCATATACACATTTAGCAAATAAATATAATTGAGAGACCAGGAATAACCTCATACATTTATGTTCAATTCAGTTTTATTTAGCTGTCACCTACAGGAAAGAGTGAGTTCATTTTTGAGAAGGATACCAAGTTCATCAGTTGGAAGCAGTCTTGTCCCATGGTGTCGGGACGGCTGGATGTCCAATGCAAAAGCATAGAGTTGGAAACTTACCACAGTGTCTAACAAAATTGAAAGCAAAATGGATCAAACACGTAAATGTAAATGTAAGAACTGAAATTATAAAACTCTCAAAAGGAGACATAGGTTAAAATCTGTGTGACCTTTATTGAGCAAAGGTTTCTTAGACCTTAGATAGAATTATTGCTGAAGACAAGCCAGGGTGGTAAGATTTGAAGGGTGCTCAGGTACCAAAAGTGGGTGATTTTTGCTAAACTAATTAAGCAAAATTCCTGCTAAAACTGAGTTCTATAAGAACAAAGTAGAAAGCTCAGGATTGGGCTTAGTAAGGGTAGAGGACTCAGAGGAAATTGACTCACTATTTGGTTAAAAAAAAGTCTAAAAATAAAGGATGACAAAAGATATTCTATGCTAATGGAAACTACAAAATAGCAAGAATAGCTATGCTTACAAAAGAAAAAATAGGTTGTAAGACAAAAGCCAAAAGAAAAGAAAAGACAAAGAAGGTATATAATAGGTAAAAGATTAAATCTGCAAGAAAACATAACAATTTTAAATATATATGCACCCAACACTGCAGCAACTAGATATGTAAAGCAAATATTGTTAGAGCTAAAGAGAGAGAGACTCCAGTAGAATAATAGCTAAAGACATCAACACCCCACTTTTAGCATTGGACAGATCTTCCAGACAGAATATTAATAAAGAAAAACCAAATTTAATCTGTAGACCAAATAGACCTAGTAGATATTTATAGAACATTTTATCCAACAGTTGAAAAATACACATTTTGTTCCTCAGCACATAAATAGTTCGCAAGAATAAACCATATTTTAGGTTAAATAATAAGTTTTGTTGTTGTTGTTGTTTAAACAGGATCTCACTTTGTCACCCAGGCCAGAGTGCAGTGGTACAGTCTCACCTCACTGCAGCCTCAGATTCCCAGGTTCAGATGATCCTCCTCCCTCAGCACCACCAAGTAGCTGGGACTACAGGCATGTGCCACCAGGCCTGGCTAATTTTCCTTTTTTTTTTTTTGTAGCAATGAAGTTTTGTCATGTTTCCTGGGCTGTTCTCGAACTCCTGAGCTCAAGAGAGGCACCTGCCTTGGCTTCCCAACATGTTAGGATTACAGATGTGAGCCACCGTATCTAGCCAAACAAGTCATAAAACAGTAATAAGAATAATAATAGTAATAATAATAATAATGTCAGTTACCTTCTGTGACCACAATAGAATAAAACTAGGAATCAATAACAAGCGGAATTTTAGAAATTATAGAAATACATTAAAATTAAAGAATATGCTCCTGAATAATCAGTGGGTCGATGAGGAAATTAAGAAGGAAACTAAAAATTGTTTTTTAAATACATGATAATGAAAACACAACATACCAAAACATATGAGATACAGCAACATAGTACCAAGAAGGAATTTTATAGCTATAAATGTAGGCATAAAAAATCAAATAAATAACCTAAGGATGAAGATCAGAGCAGTGATAATTGAATTTCAAGTGAAGAAAGCAATACAAAAAGTAAATGAAATAAAAAGTTGTGTTTTTTTTGGAAAGTTAGACAAAATTGACCAATCTTTAGCCAGACTAAAAAGAAAGAGAAGATTCAAGTAAATAAAATCAGAGATGAAACAGAAGATGGTGCAACTGATGCTTCATAAATTAGAAAGATTATTAGTGGCTGCCATTAGCAAATATATGCAAATAAATAGGAAAATCTAGAGGAAATGGACAAATTCCTAGACACGTACTACCAATGAAGATTGAAACATGAATCAATCCCAAATACCAACAGACAAATAGCAACTGATGAGATGGAAGCTGTTCTAAAAAAGACTCCCATTGAAGAAAACCCTAGAACCCATGGCTATATGCTGAATTCTACCAAACATTTGAAGAACTAATGCCAATCCAACTCTAAACATTCTGAAAATTAGAGAAGAAAATACTTCCAAACTCATTCTAGAAGCGTAGTATTACCCTGATAACAAAACCAAAGATACAGTAAAAAAAAAAAAAAAAAATATTTACAGGCCAATATTCCTGGTGAATGTACATGTATAACTCCTCAAAAAATAAAATATTTGCAAACTGAAACCAATAATATGCTAAAAATATTATTAATCACAACTAAGTGAAATTTATCTCTCGGGTGCAAGCATGGTTCAACATATGCAAATCAATCAATGTGATACATTATATAAACAGAAAGAACAAAAAACATATCATTTCAATTCATGCTGAAAAAGTATTGGATAAAATTCAATATTCTTTCACATAAAAACCCTCATAAAGCTGGGGTAGGAGGACACTTCAACTAATAAAAGCTGTCTATGACAAACTCACCACTAGTTTCATAAAAAATGGGGAAAACTGAAAGCCTTTCATCTAAGATTTGGACCAAGACAAGGATGTTAACTTTCATCACTGTATTTCAATATATTACTGAAAGTCTAAGCTGGAGCAATCAGACAAGAGAAAGGAAAGGAAGAAGTAAAATTAAACTTATTTGCAAATGATATAATCTTGTATTTGAAAAAATAAAACCTAAAGATTTCACTGATATACGAATTTCTTAAAGTTGCAGGATGTAAAATCAACACACAAAAGTTAATAACGTTTTTCTATGCCAGCAGTGAACAAAGTGAAAAATCATTAAAGACTTGCTCCCATTTAAAATAGCCATGCATAATATTAAATACCTAGGAATTAAACAATGAAGCAAAAGATCTGTATATTGAAAACTATAAAACACTAATGAAAGAAATTAATGAGGGCACCAAAAAATAAAAAAGATATTTTATATTCATGGATGAAAGGAATTCGTATAGTTAAAATGTCCGTACTACTCAAAGCAATCTATGAATTTACTGCAATCACTATCAAAATACCAATTATATTCTTCAGATCATTTTTTTAATTGTAAATTTATATGTAACCACAAAAGACCCAGAATAGCCAAGGCCATTCTTTTTTTTTTTTTTTTAAGACAGACTTTCACTCTTGTTGCCCAGGCTGGAGTGCAGTGGCACAATCTCGGCTCACTACAACGTCTGCCTGAGAAACTTCGTATTTTGAGGAAAATGTAGGTAGGAGTGCTCTTAGCCTCTCCCACTTTTGCAGCAGACTAGTGGTGTCCAAACTCAAAGAGAGTTCATTTGCCCTTGCTAGTCCAATACTTGAGTTGACTGCAATTTGTGGACTTCTCTAGGGCATTATTTTGCTCACATAAAGTCCCTTCCTTTTCCCTCTGGATAGGAACTATAGTAGCAGGTGCCATACTGTGTGTGTACCCATTGTGGTACATTGCTCTGTTCAGAGACTTTCAACTCTTGTGTCTTTATATCACTGGATCCCTTGCAGACATTCCTCAGCACCATTTTGGGTTGTGGCAGTACCATGGGGTAGCTAGATTCAGAGAAGGAGCAGAATTCACAGTAGACTGGCTCTCAGGGATTGTCCCTCTTAGGGGAAGGGGAAGTGCATCACATTAAAGGAACACCCTTTGGGACTAGTAAAAAACAAAAAACAAAACCCACCAGAATGCAGACATTGAAGCCCAAAACTTTTTGCTTGTGGAAAGTTTCTTTCATCAGAGGCACAGGCATAGTTCTGGGATCAGTGGGAAAAGACTGTGGTTCTACCCCATTAGCCAAGAACTCCTGGTGCTTATGAAGAAACTTGGAGAATAGGATTTTTTTCTCCCCATCACCCACTGCTTCAGACATATCTAGGGCTTCTATTATTGGAACTCAACATGAGTACACCTGTAGAAATTCTTTCTGGATCTCTTTGGGTGATGGCCTCTCCATGAGAGAAGGGCACTCCAGTCTTAGGGTTTCACAAGGCATTAAGTCCCAGTTCCTCTGTACATGGAACAGCAGAGTTCCTGCAGATGGACTGAGGTGCTTATCTGGTCTGAATATCTAAAGCGCTTAGAGGAACATGGTAGACAGGTGGATCACTTTCCTGCTGAATGGATAGAAGAGCTGAGGTGGCTTCAACCTTTCTCCCTACAAAGAAATTAGCACATTTGAAATGATTTAGATCTATGTTCCTACCAAAATTGCATGTCTAATGGTAATCCACAATGTTGGAGGTGTGGCCTGGTGGGAGGTGATTGGATCATGGGTGTGGATTTTCTCTTTTTGTGCTATTTGTGTTTTTGTAATAGAATTTGCATGATATCTGGTTATTTAAAAGTGTGTAAGAACCTTCCCCATCACTTTCTTCTTCTCTCAGCTATGTGAACTCTAGTCTCTCCCTTTGCCATTTACTATAATTGTAAGTTTCCTGAGGCTTCCCCAGTAGGTGAGCCAATACCAGAATTATGCTTCCTGTACAGCCTGTGGAACTGTTAAGTCAATTCAACTTTTTTTCTTATAACTTATCCAGGTGCAGATATTTCTCTATAGTAGAGCACAAAAAGACCAGTATATAAAATTGGTACTGAGGAGCAGGGCATTGCCATAAAGGTACCTACAAATGTGAAAGCAGCTTTGGAACTGGGTAATAGGCAGAGGTTGGAATAGTTTGGAGGGCTCAGAAGAAGACAGGAAGATGAAGGTTAGTTTAGAACTTGCTAGATATTTTTTAAATTGTTGTGACCTTAAAATGCTGATAGTGATATGGCCAATGACGTTCAGGCTGAGGAGGTCCAGATATAAATGAGGAACATATTGGTAACTAGAGCAAAGGACACTTTTGTTATGTTTTAGCATAAAAATTAGAGGCATTGTGTCCCTGTGCTAGGAATCTGTGGAACTTTGAACTCAAGAGTCATTATTTTGTGTATCTGGAAGAAGAAATTTCTAAGCAGCAGTGTTCAAAATGTAGACTGGCTGCTTCTAGAAACCTATCTTAATATAAGTGAACAAACAAATGCCCTGAACTTATGTTTAAAATGGAAGCAGAGTGTAAATGTTTGGAGAATTTTCAGCCTGGTCATGTGATTAAAAAGAAGTATCAATTTTCTGAGGAGAAATTCAAGCAAGTTGCATGAATTTTTATGACTAAAAGGAAGGCAAATACTGATACCCAAGACAATGGGGAAAGGGCTCCAAGGCACTTCAGAGAACTTCTCAGGAGCTCATCTCATAACAGGCCCAGAGGCCTAGGAGGGTGGAATGATTTTGTAGACCAGGCCCAGGGACCTACTGCTCTATGCAGCCTCAGAACACTACTCCCTGCATCCCTACTGCTTCAGCTCCAGTCTTATCTTAAAGGGCCCCAGGCAGAGCTTGGGCTACTGCTTCAGAGGGTGAAAGCCATAAGCCTTGGTGGCCTCCAACTGGTTTTAAGCCCGCAGATGCACAGAATGCAAGAGTTGATGCTTGGGAACTTTTGCTTAGGTTTCAGAGGATATATGGAAAAGCTAGCATGCCCAGGCAGAAGCCTGCTGTAGAGGCAACAACCCCAGAGAGAACCTCTTCTAGGGTACTATTGAAAAAAAATGTTGGCATGGAGGACCCACACAAAGTCTTCACTGGGGCACTGCCTAGTGGAGCTTTGAGAAGCATATCACCATCTTCTAGATCCCCGAATGGTAGATCTACTGGCAGCTTGCACCCTGCACATGGTAAAGCTGTAAGAACTTAATGCCAGTCCATGAGAGCCACTGTGGGGGCTGAACTCTGCAAACTAGCATGGGTGGACTGTCCAAGGCTTTGGAAGCCCACCCCTGGCACCAACATGCTCTGGATGTAGGACATGAAGTCAAAGGAGATTATTTTGGAGCTTTAAGATGTAATGGGAGAGAGATCCAAGATGGCCGATTAGCAACAGCTCAGGAATGTAGCTCCCAGTGAAAGCGCAGAGAACGAGTGGACGCCGCACTTTCCGACGAATTTTTGTTGCCCACAGACTGGGAGATTCCCGGCAGAGGAGCC
>CAUYQU010083628.1:0-21189 GCA_963574635.1 Cheracebus regulus
CCCGTGTGGCTCCTCTGCCGGGAATCTCCCGGTCTGTGGGCAACAAAAATTCGTTGGAAAGTGTGGCGTCCACTCGTTCTCTGCGCTTTCACTGGGAGCTACATTCCTGAGCTGTTGCTAATCGGCCATCTTGGATCTCTCCAGGGTGTGGACGTTTTAAATTTCCATCACAAGGCTGGGCATGGTGGCTCACACCTGTAATCCCAGCACAGCACTGAGGTCAGGAGTTTGAGACCAATGTGGCTAACATGGTGAAACCCCATTTCTACTAAAAATACAAAAAACAAAAAAGAAGAAAAAAAAGAAAGAAAAAAAAGCCAGGCACATGCCTATAATCCCAGCTACTTAGAGGCTGAGGCAGGAGAATCGCTTGAACCCTGCATTGAGCTGAAATCGCACCATTGCACTCCAGCTTGGGCAACAAGAGTGAAACTCTGTCTTAAAAAAAAAATCCATCACAGCATTGTAGTTGATTTTAGAGACTCCTACCAAAGTTTGGGGTGAAGAGAGGTTATACAGGAATTTATTTTAAATTTATTCTCATAATTAGGTTGATTCTAGAATATGATGAATGAAAGAAAGTTCAAACACAGTGTCTGAAAGGTAAACACATTTTATAAAGATTCCTTAAATCAATAGGTTGAAATTCTGGTAATAGAGCTCCAAAATTTCAGGGGAGCCTATTCTATGAGAAAGCGAAGCCCCGTTGCTGGAAATCCATGCAGTCATTTATGAGGAGCAAGGAGAGGCTCTCTGAAATGTTGACTTAGGGACACAGACCTTAAACTCAGAGCACTTATTTTCTTCTCTGCTCTCCTGCTTTCTCTGGCCGCATCATTGTTCTTTATTGACTGTTTTATAAACTCACATTCCCTCAGCTTGGTTAAGGAAAGCAGTCTTTAATCTTGGCAGAGCAGATAAGGACTATTAAGTCCTGGGCCTGCTTCCTGACACAGATGACGAGACTGCCTTCCTGGAACATCATCTTCATGTCATGGGTTCTGCTGTCACTAATTCTGTTCAGAATGTGTTAGGACAGCTAGCATGACCTCAGCATTCCTCTCAGGCTGGTGCTTCTTTAATGATGAATAAAATGTTCTCCTGGACTCTTTCAAGGATGGACTTGAGACCCAGCCCTGTGGGCTGAAGGAGGACGAATGCAGGTCTGTGAATCTCTTCTTAATCCTTCAGCTAGAAATAACTATTCCTTCTGTGGTCCTTTTGCAATTTACTTATGGCTTCTTTTCTTTTATGATTGCCCTTAAAATACCCTGCTTTGATCTCTATTACATCTAGTTATTGGAGAATACATCAACCGTTTTTTTGACTCAGCACTTCTTACTCAATTCTAATTTCAGCCCTGTTTCTTTTGAAAAGTCCTCTCACCTACTTCTGCCAGTATAGTAAAGCTATCAATTTCAGCACCAGGTTTCTTTGATCTCCAGATTAGGTTTAAGATCCAGGTTTGGCCCATCGTAGTACATTGTTATTTTGACTTTAGTGATTGGTACCTTAGTGAAATCATGATCCTAAAGTGACCAATCAGAGGTTTTACCTGGGGGATTTGTATATATGGATACTGGGAGACAGATGGTATTTCTTGCCTCTTGTAGTGCAGGCTGAAAGAATGTGGTCACAAATCTAATTATGGTGATGTCCTTTAACTTATGGATGGGCCCAAGGGAATGAGGCCAAAATACAGCTTTGAACCAAGTGAGAGATGGAGAGATGGAGACTGCATGTCGGGATGCTGTCTGAATTCCTGGATGCAGTCTTTCCTGAGACTAGATTATCTTTAGCCTTTTAACCGTAACTGCTAAAAATAATTTTTTAATTTTAAACTTAAAATAGAATATAAGTTTAATGAGCAAAAGCAGGGGTTTTTCTTTACATTTTCACTACTATAATTCCAAATGCTAGAACAGTGCCTGTCACATAGTAGGCAGTCAATTAATATTTGCTTAATGCATATTTGTAACTGAATGAAACAGGATAAGCATGGTATACATGTCTTCTTGTTTTATGTTATTCTTGGGAAAAAAAAACCCAGGGAGCAATTATCATAAAGTTGTGGGAATTAAAGTTAGTTTGTGGGACTCTACTGTGAATTTGTTGTTAATGAATTTTTTTTTCTATTTTGAAAGGTAACACACAAAATAGTGCAAAAAGCATAAATAAGCAGTGTACAGGGTTTATTTATTTTTTCTTTTGAGACAAAGTCTTGCTCTGTCACTAGGCTAGAGTCCAATGGCACAATCTTGGCTCACTACAACCTCTGCCTCCTGGGTTTAAGCAATTCTCCTGCCTCAGCCTCCCTAGTAGCTGGGGCTACAGGTGTGTGCCACCACGGCCAGCTAATTCTTTTTGTATTTTTAGTAGATGGGGTTTCACCATACTGACCAGGATGGTCTCATCTCTTGACTTGATGATTCGCCCACGTTAGCCTCCCAAAGTGCTGGGGTTACAGGTGTGAGCCACTGTGCCCTAGCATTTTTTTTTTTGTTGTTGTTGTTATATAGATCAGAGGATTTATGTTGCTTGGACTGGGCTTGAACTTGTAACCTCACATCCTTATGTACCAGGACAACAGGCCTGAGCCACCACAGTTCCTGTAATGGGATTATTTATAAATTAAGACCCATGACCTACTATGCATTTCAAGAAATAGAAGGCTTCCAGCCTTCCAGCAGCTTCTCATATGTCCCATGTGGAATATTTCTCTCTCTACTTGCCAGAGGTAACCACCATGTTGAATTTCATGATAATCACTTCATTGCTTTGTTTTATAATTGTAGCCCCAATATATGCATCACAGGACAATGCTATTTAGTTTTGCATTTTGTGAAGTTAATATAAATAAATTTCACAATACAGGTTTTTTTGTGTCATGTTTCTTTCAACACTATATTTATATTATTTATCCATTGTATTGTTTATTTTCATTGCAGTATTTTATAAATAAGACATATTCTGCTGCTGCAATAATTTTTCCCAAATTTTTGGCTATAAAAATCTATGCTGCCATGAAAGTTCTTACACATGTATCCTGGTACCTATATGTCCGCATTTTCTATGGCATATTTACCTAGAAGTGAAATTGCTGAGTCAGAATGTATGCGTATTTTGAACTTTCGCTAATAATGTTTTATGTTGTCCTCAATACAAGGCTTTCTCTGATTTTTATTATAGCCAATTCAATGGTTGTATAGTTGTATCTTGCTATAATTTTTATTTGCATTTTCCTGATTATCAAAGAAATTGACCTTATTTTGTTTATTGGACATTTGAATTTTTCTCTTTTATAAAGTATCTAGATATGTGTTTGGTGCATTGTTTTTAATTGATTTGTCTTTTTCTTATCCATTTGTAGTTCTGTGTGTATTCTGGATACAAATCCTTTGAATGGTAATATGGTTAAAAGTACCTTCTCACATTCTGTGTCTTTTTTTTCCTCTTTCTTTATAATATGGTTTAATACATAGAAGTTCTTAATTCTATTGTTGTCAAGTACATATTTTTTCTATGAATAATAACTTCTGTGCCTTTTATGACTTAATTACCATAGTTTCACACCATCACTTTGCCATGTTCAATTTATTAGACAGAGTCACTAAATACAGCCCAAGTTAAGGGAAGAAGAATTAAGGTCCACCTTTTGATGGCAGGAGTCTCCCCAAATTTGTAGACATCTTTTAAAATCATCACACATGACAAAATCAGGTAAAGGTTTTTGAAGAAAGGGACTGGGATATATTTAGAGGAAAGAAGGCTCAAATGAAAGAAAGAAATCATAGATGTTGGAGACAGGTGAGATTGGAATACGTGTGTTTTGTCTTTCATAGGCATTTTCTTTTTGTGCCCCAGATCTTTGCAGAAGTTGTGCTTAGTAGTGTTGGACACATAGTTGGTGTGTGCTAAGGACTTATTCACTGGCTGATTTGTTGTAATGAATGAATTCTCAATTCCTGACCAGATTTTTATAGTAGTTTTCCTAGTTAATTTGATTAGTTCAAAATATTGGATGGCTTGCCCTAAATACTGAATTGAGGGTCAGATCTTAATCGATTAATTTCAAGTTACTTCTGACTATAGTCAGAATGATTTGAAGTTCATGTTGCTCCTGCATTTAGCCATCTCAATACATCCTTCAACTTTCTCTTCTATTTTTTCCTTTTGAAAACTAGCCATCTTATTTTCCTATTCCCATCCTATTTGTCATATTTAGAGAGATCTGTCAAATTTATCCTGATGCAGACTTATCCTTAATAGCTTAACGAAAAATAATTTCATCCATTTATTTTTTGCATTTTAGTAGCATTGTTTGGAGATATAAAGCTTTAATATAAAATAATTACTTTTTTGTGAGTACAGGAACATAGTGTTCATTCATTCATATATGTGCTAATGCCCCAATAGTTCGGACAAAGGCCATTAAAAGACATGACCTATTCTATCCACAGACAAGATTTCCCCATCTAACTGTATCCAGCTCTGCCTGCTATACTTGTTTGCCCTTGAATTTATCCAGACCCAAAACAGCAGCATATTGGCTTTGCACTTGTGTTGTTGTTCCTTCTGTGACTTTCCTTCTCTTCCCAATTAGCCACTGTCCTAATCAATTTAATTCATCTCTGACAGCAAACCATATTTTCCTATCTTGTTGATGAGCGTGTCATGTGGAACAGAGTCAGAAGCCTCCCTGAAGTCAAAATACACTATGTCCGTCCCTTCCTTCTTGCATTGCAAGGTCTGCCACTCTGTCAGAGGAGACAATTGAATTGGTCTAACATGATTTGTTGGTCACAAAGTCAAGCTTCAAGGGCTCATTCTGAGCCCTTCCATGTGCTTGCAAATTGATTAGGCATCTTGATCTTGTGGTTAATGCACTTTTTGTCATTGTTTAAAGTCTGGGACACTTCAGTGCAATCTTGGGCTACTGTTAGAATACATTTACCATCTATTCCCCTTTCATTAAAAATAAAGAGCTCATCTACTTTTATGGCTCAGAAATTTTCGAAAAGAAAAGTTAATGCCCTCAAGGACTCTTGGGAATCTTATTAGTAGCCTAGATTTGGCATCATAAGAGTTAAAAAGAAATCAAGGTTTTTATCCTTATTACCAGGAAAGACAACACATATTTGTTGAGTCCCTGCTATGTGAAAGGCATCCCTGCTATGTGAAAGGCATTCCTGCTGCTTGGTTGTGTGAGAGATACAAAAATGTATAAGATGGTCTCAAATCTTTTGTTGTCTATAGGGAGCATGAACAAATGAAAAATGAATTGACACCAATATTTTCTGTGAACAATGCAGAAAAAAAGACCACACAACTTTTTGGTTGGTTGTATGTATTAGAAATCACATTTTCTTTGTGCCTGATTGTCTAGCTAAATCATTTAAAATCATAATGCAGACATATTATTTGTATATTTCTTTTTTAATTTAAAAGTTTTAATGATACATAATAGATATATATATTTTTGGAGTACATGTGATGACAATACAATCATATAATGTGTAAAGATGGAATCAGTTTAACAGACACCCATCACCTCAAATATTTATCTGTTGTTTTTGAATTGACTGCTTCCTAAATTTTTAGTCATTCTTTATTTCTCTACATCCTCAAAATGTAACAAATAAATCAGCAGTGAGCCTGATTTATTTATATGCTTGATGTCCTTACATGTTTCCTATTGTTTTCTTTATATTTCTATCAGCTTTATACCTATGCCCAGTTAAGGGCTTGTAGATATGTTTTCCAAGGATGGGGACATTTTCCCAAGATTCTTGATTGTAGGATTTCTTGTGAACTCTCACTGTCATTGTTCACTAAAGGCTTTGTAATAATATATTATCACCATCAACAAAATATAAAAAATATAACTCCTTGTATTTATAAGCATATTGATAAAAAATTGTAATGAAAGAATAACAAAAAATGATTGGCAAAAAATATCCAATGACCACCTTTTATTTTTTTTTTGCTTTCTTTCCTAAAAAATTTATCTTAAAATGCAATTCAGAATTAGAGAATTAAACTAAAATATTCCAGGACAAAAACACTTGTCATTATACTCAACTACAATCAACACCTTTAAACTGAAGTTCCTAACTCAACTTTGAGGAAATATCTTTTCTATTGCTTGTTGATATGCTTCTGTCATTAAAAAGTTCAGGTCTTGAGAGCTGGGAAAAGAGATATCAGATGACATTAGGTAATTATTGATAACTCTATTAGGTGTGTTGAGTTATTTAGGAAATTATTAGTTCTCAGAGAAGGATACTGATCTACTTAAAGTGTAGTGCTATAGGTAAATTCCTTGAAAATGTTTGGCAATACACAATACACATGTACATATATACAATACATATATGTGCATATACACGTAAAATAAATATTTGAAGTCTCAGGTCTTGGGCTCAGAAGCAGCTTCTTCGAAGCTCTTTTCCCCCTGCTGCTTCTGATCACTGCAGTTTTTCATGGCTTTATGGCTCTACAACCATCACCTTACTTTTTCTCTTCTATACCATTGATTTGCCTACTGCTACTGGTTCTAATGTATTTTCCCAGCGTATGAAAAGGGAATCTCATATCATATCATCCAATCAATATTTTGAGCCTCACACTTTTCTACAGTTTCTTCTTTTTAGCCAAGTGAAAACGAAAAGACAACAGAGAGGGTTGCCCATGTCTGGATCAAAACCTGCAATGTACACACACACTCCTCCTCTGTCTCCTCCCTTGAAACACATGTAGGGTGTGACAATGAAGATCTGATAAGCAAAGTAGTTAAACAGATCAATAAATAAATTCTTCACACAGACAAGTGGCCCTCAAGACAAGTTTGCTGAATCTGTAAGTTCGACATTTAAAAATCTGCCAAAGTCTCTCCTTGCTAAAGAAATATTATAAAAGGCTTTCATAAAAAGGCTTATGTTTTCTCCAGACATAAAAGGGCAGAAACATTTCAAAAGAGTTATATCATTATACAACTTGGCTCTTTTCTTGGCATAAACATTTCCTTGAAGGCAAAGGGTTAAAGTAGGTCTAGTAACTTCACAATTTTATTTCAATAAAGCAAAATCAATCAATACGACATATGCTGTTGAAATCCAAGCAAACTCTAGCATAGTGTAATTGCACAAAAGTGTCTGAGAAAAAAGAATATAGATCAATAATTGATTTTCTTTCATTTAAATTTTTTATTCTCTGTCAGTCAGAATACAGACTAAAGGGAGTGAAGACCTTTTTAAGCTCCCTGCTTATTTGAAATGTACAATAGATGGATAAAAGCAAGCTTCTTTCAAAACAGTTCTCTTGCTTTCTCATTATTTTGAATCTGTGGATGCAAAGAACAATTTTTGAAGTACATTCAAAACAACAACTATGGAAAAGATCAAGCTCACATTAATGAAAGGAAGTATGGGCTAGTGCATAAATTTGCTGCATAAAGCCCATGGAATCTACTTTTTCTGATTCTCATTCATTCAAAATTTTGAAGCAGCCTAGAATGGTAAGAACTTCAGAGGTCTTTTATGTTGGCTGCCCATTTTTAGAACTCCTAAGTGGTGATGGCCATCTTATCTCCAGGTGCTGGGAGGACTCCCACTGCATGAAAGTTGGGCCTTTCTATTATTGGGCAAGTTAAATTCTAAGAAATCTTTTAGTTTTATTGGATACAATCTGTTTTTCACTGATGGATTCTGACTTTGTCTTTTGTAGCTACGAGTAATAGCTAACAAGGGAGACAATATATTGTAGAAAAGTGCCTCTCAAGTATGGTTCCTTCACTGCCAGCATCGATCTCATCTGGGAAGTAATAACAAATACGATTACGAGGTTCCACTCCAAAGATATTGAATCAAAAACTCTGGGGGTGGGACCCAACAGTCCATGTCTGAACAGCACTCCTGGTGATTCTAAAACATGCTAATGTTTAAGAATCCCTGCCTTATCTATTCCTCTTATAAATAATGGCTCTCATTCTAGCATAGTTTCTAGAACTGCCTATTATATTCCTCTGAACAAGGTATGGGTTGAATAAATAAACCAACTCAAGTCTACCTTTAGATAAAAAAAATCTAAGTCAAATTATTCAAATCCAGTTCAAGAAGCAGCAAACCCCTACCCTGATTGATCAGATCAAAGAATATGAATAAAAGGGAGAATAGGTTTGTCATTTTATATCTGCAAGTTAAGCAAAGATGCATTTTCTGATTATTATCAGCACCATGCAACAGAAGCCACTAGAGGGAAAAATTCCAAACAACAAAAACAAAAACTGGTGGTGAAATTTTTCTTTTTCTTTTTAAAATAAATTTGGATTTATCATTTTTTTTTTCTGATGCTTTAAATGTCAGGGAAAGCCTATCCCCAGTGCTCACAAGTCTAATTAGGATTATAATGAGTAACTGCTGGAAGGATTCTGAAATTGGCGCTAATCTACTCTTATTACTCTGCACTCGAGGAAACTGAAACACAATGTAGATCAATAAGCCATCTTCATAAAATTTACAGTTACATGCAGCCAGTTAGTAGCAGATTCTGATCCTCCATGCTTTCTTATCCATGTCCGGCTGCCTTTCTTTTCTTATTCTGGATTTATTCTTGTTACCATGGAAGCTACAGACAGAGTAGGGTAAAACAGGACTTTCAGATTTGGAGCAGTTCAGGGCTGTGAATGTAGCTTGGTACACCATGGTGCAAATATAAAATAAAAAAAAAATAAAAAAAGCCAGTTGTGGCGGCTCACACCTGTAATCCAACACTTTGGGAGGCCAAGGTGGGCATTTGAGACCAGCCTGGCCCACATAGTGAAACTCTGTCTCTACTGAAAATACAAAAATTAGCTGGGCATGGTGGCACGCTCCTGTAATCCCAGCTACTGTCAGGGAGGGTGAGTCAGGAGCATTGCTTGAACCCAGGAGGCAGAGATTATAGTGAGCTGAGATTGTGCCATTGCACTCCAGTCTGGACGACAAAAGTGAAACCCAGTCTGAAATAAATAAATAAACAAACAAACAAACATGAAAACTTTAAAGGGCACAGAAATGCATCATTTCTTAGTTCATCTGTTTACTTATTCATTTCCTCATTCAGTCATTCACTTTCTGTGTTTAATAATTTATTTCATAGGCATTTTCTTGGGACCCATTCATTATGTGCTGCATTTTGAACTGGTCACTCTGTGAACACTGGGTGCTATTTACCATTGAATGCCACTTCTATAAAGATAAAGGCTGGGTTTCATACATTTATAAGCTTGATAGTGATTAGTTTACTGTCTTCCAAATGTCAAATTAATATTTATTTGATGAATCAGTGAAGGAAGCACATGCAAGAAAAAGTTTATAGTAAGTGTTCTTTCCCCACCAGAGAGTGGAAAAGGCAAGAAGAGCTACCATGATCCAGAGAAAAGAGAGTAGATGTCAGCAGAGGCATCAGGACTGAGAAATCATGTGATGAGGGGCCATTTGAACCAATTTGGGAATGTGAAAAGTGATTTTAGGCTGCAGAGCATGAATAAAGGCTTCTTGTTCAGAAGAACCCATGAGGCATTTGAGTAATATTGAAGAGGAAGGCATTCTTCTTCTAACATTTTAATTTGGGCTTCTTAATTTTCTGTAAGCAATAACACCTAGAAAATTACACATCTGATTTTTTTTCAACTTAGAAGTGGCATGAAAACTGGGTTCATGGGTGAGGAAAGTATCTGTGTGGGAAGAGGATTAAAATGATATTTTCTAGGCTTCTCCCTGCCAGAATACTTGGCCTTCTGATTTCCACTACCCACTGTATTTATCTGTAAAACAGTCATCCACACTCATTTTCTGAGCAACTATAATGAACAGGAAATTATGTGCTTACAACGAGAAACAACATAATTGTAAAAACTGTTGACTCTCCCAGGTATAACCCCTCCAGTAGTACCTACCCGTCTTTCTTTCTAAGTGATCTGCCCTAATTAGATGCATGTTGGTAGATTATGGAAAGCAAATTAAAATCTTCATGAGACCAGGCCAGTAAAGCAAGAGAATGATGCAGGCGTAGGTGAATATTCTTGTATTGAGCAGTTGGAGAAGGTTCGCCTTTGTAAATAAGAGAGCTGCTTCCAGAGACCCAGCTACTTACTGCCATTATACAAATGTCAGCCCAGTTGCTATATATTCTGATATTTTCTATGAAAAGCCAAGAATACTATCAATATGATGAATGGATCAAGAATACACATACACACACACACACACACACACACACACACACACACACACACGCAATGGAATATTACTATCCAGAAAAAGGAAAAAGAAAAAAGGAAATCTTGTAATTTGTGACAACTTGGATGAACCTGGAGGACGTTATGCTAAATAAAATAAACCAGGCACAGAAACACAAGCCTTACTTAAATATGGAGTCTAAAAAGGTCAAACTCATAGAAGCAGAGAGTAAAATAGTGGTTATCAGAGGCAGGGAGATGTTGATCAAAGGATATAAAGTTTGAGTTAGAAGGAATAAATTTTAGTAATTTTTTGCACAGCATGTTCACTATGATTAGTAATAATGTACTGCACATTTCGAAAATAAAGGAGTAGATTTTAAATATTCTCACCACAAAAAACCGTAAGTAGATGGGGTGATGAATATGCTAATTAGCTTGAGTCAATCATTCCACAATGTATACACATAGTAAAACATCACATTGTACCCATAAATATATACAACTATCATTTGTCAATTAAAAAATAAAAGAAAAAGAAAAGCTAGGATATGAATTTCATGTGAAATCACCCAATTTTCAGTTATAAAGCACTTTTAGCCTCACAAAACAAGACAGCAGCTCTCATTTGGACCTGGGCATCAGATGGGAAACTTGGGAGGAAGATAAATCTCATGCACTTTCAGGAGGCAAGTCTGTAGGAGAACAGCTGGATTTTTGGTCTGGAATGTTGTGATCTTTCCCACTTACTGTAACTAGCCCCTGACTTGGTAGGAGCTCTTATGTCTGAAGGCAAACAATATATCACTAACTCGATACTGTACCAATTCTGATTTGCAAAATTTATGTCCACTGAGCCTCCTGTTAGGGAATTTGATTTGGCATATGTCTCCTTTCAGACCTCAAACTGTCTTTCCAGCCAGATAATGAACTAATCATGCCCAAGATGTTCACAAATGCTGCTCAAAAAGTATGAGGATCCATTGAGGTTTGAATAAAAATGCTAAGCCTACTGTTATGAATTGGGAATATTTACCAGCTCTGATTCGGATAATAAAAGGAACCAATTGTGCATTGTGAAAATGCTTAAATGAAATGTAAGCCCGGCATTTTGAGGCAACAACAGGATGAGACCTCATACAGTGGGCCCTTCTGCAGCTTCTGGAACCTATGTGCAAATCACAGCAGGAGTATTTGTTATGCATTGTTTCTTTATTATATATTTCTGGCTTCAGGTTAGGCTGATTATAAAGACAATGACCTTATGCTTTATGAAAGGATTATTTTCTGCAGTTTCTTTAGAGTGGTGTTTCTCAAATGTTTTGAATCATGACCAAACTTGAAATATGTTTTCATTACCAGCTAGTACACACACACACACACACACACACACACACACACACACACACACACACACACTCTCAAGCAAAATTCCAAGAAATAGTGTTTACTCTTAGTACATAAAATGCAGTGTGGTATTTTATTTTCTTATCTTTTTGTTTCTTTTCTAGCCTAGCTTAGGCTAAACTATTTTATTCTATTTCACTTAATAAAATAGATAGAAGATGCTACAATACATGAATGAGTTGCAACCACAGTTTCAAAATCACTGCTCTGAAATATATCAGTGTTTATAGTGATTCTTGGGCATTCAACCTGACTACCCAAGTCTAATGATGAATATATCCTAAAATTCCCTGTAACAGCAACATGAAGAGAGAAAAATAAAGAACAAAGAGAGGAGAACAAAGAGAACAAAAAAGAGAGACAGAAATGAGGGAGGAGAGAGAGAGAGAGAGAGAGAGAAGGAACGAAAGGGGACAGAAAAGAAACAGAAAAAAATCAATTTCAATGGATGATTCTAATTCTCTAGTTAGTTCTTTCATTTACTATTTGAATATCTATGATTAACGGAGGACATACTACCTGTAAGGTGGGAGTAGTATTAGGTGTCTCCAGTGCAATGTTTAATGAAGCACTCAGATTCTTAGAGATGTCCCAAAAGTACACCCTAACCAGTCCAATAAACAGATAAAGCTGGGACTTTGTAAATTGGCAAGAATCAGGACAATATAGACAGCATTCTTTTTTGTAAAAGAATATGGTATAAGTAATTACAGGGATACTAACTGTAGAGTGTTATACTGGGATTTGATAGAGAATAAGAATGTTGTATCTGCTTCTTGAAGACCTTGAAAGTCTAAATCATATTATGATTCATTTCTCTTTTTGTGAGATTTGTTTTAACTAGATCAGTTCTGGATAAAGCTGATGTTTTTGTTGTTGACGAGGATGATATATATGATAAATATGGCAGCATTTATGGTGCCAGGCACTAGACAAAGCAATTTGAATGCATTCAATCATTTAGTAGCTTGTATCTTCATTCTTCCTTCTCCACTTGGCTGCACAAGTGGAGATTAGAATTATACTAAACATTATGAAATGTAATTCGGTTTCCTTTAAGTGTAGATGGGCTCTGTGCCCTGATGGAGGGCAGGCACCATCCTCAGGACCTCCTCAGCAACCCCCACAGGGTCAGGGAGGTGTCATTGCTGAGTCCAGAGAATCCCTCCTCCAGTCAGTCAGTCCTCAGCTCCCACTAACCACCTGGTGCTACAGGGTGGGCATCCTGGCCTTCCCTGGCTTCTCCACTTCCATAACATGCAGGCAGCTCTCTTTCTACTTGGTCCTGAATAATTCTAAGACTAGTTTCTCTGTAACTGACTTCGTCAAGTGCTCATTGAGGGCTGGTTGATAGAGACAGAGTGAGGAGTGCCAGGATTATGCTTGCTTTATTCATTTTCATCAACCATCTATATGTTTCCGATCATTGTACAATGCACTGTAAAAACTAAAGAGCCAGGGGCATACTAAGCTAAGTATTTCCAAAATGTATCAAATAAGTACTGTGAACTATCTATAAGCATCAACACATAATCCAGCATCATTTCTCACCTAACTTGAGTTGTAATTTATAAAACATTTTCTTCATTTTGTTTCCAGGATGGCTTAGGGTCCTGCTCATCTTATTTGTTTACTTCTACCTACTTCACAGTTTCTTGTTACTTTTTTCTCCCCTAGTTTATTTGTTTCTCCTTATTTCTCTGAGCTCTAAATGTTAATGTGCCCCAGAGTTCGGTTCATGAACATCTATTGTTCTCCTCCTTAGCAGGCCTTAGCTAGTCTCATTACTAAGTACCATCTTTATGCTGATGAATCCCAAATGCATAAGTTCAGCCCAGAATTTTTCTCCGAACTAAAACTATGTATAGACAACTTTCTACTTGATATCTACATGAATATGGCCAAAGGAAATTGTGCAGAAAAGAGTTAAAACAGCAAACCTGAGACAGTCATCCTTAGGAAGGTTTGCTTGAATGGTTGACCCTTGGTTGACGTCGAAACTTGGCTTTTAAAGTATTCCCAGTCACCAGTTAACTGATAAATCAGAGTGACTCGCTGTGTCTCAATTGTACAAACGTGGTGTATACTGAACATGTAATTTCCTTTTGGGAGTCTAAGATTTTGGTGCATGCCAGGCAGAGGGTGCCTGTGTGAACAGTCTTCAATACAAATGTTGGCCATTGAGCCTGTAATGAGCTTCTCTCATAACACAATATTACGCAAATGTTGCCACAACTTGTTCAGAGGAAGGAATGAAGTTTGTCCTGTGTGTTTCCACTAGAAGAGGAGTCTTAGAAACTTGCACCTAGTTGCCTCTGGACTTCACTCCCATGTGCCTTCTCCTTTTGTTTACTTTACTTTGTATCCTTTTGCTGTAATAAGTCCTAGCTATGCGCTAAACTACATTCTGCATCCTGTGAGTTCTTTCAGGGAATCTTTGAAGTTAGGGACAGTCTTGGGGACCTCTGGCACAGCCATCTTAACAATAAATGTCTAAAACTGAGCTCTTGATATTCTTATCACCAATTAAGCAAATAAAAACCATCTAAACAAAGAAAACAAACCAGCAAATAACAATGATTTTTCCTACATTTTTTCTATAATTGTCCCTATTTTATTAATGACAATTTTATTCCTTCATGTTATCCAGGCCAAAAATCTTCTCATCATCTTTGATATTGTCATAATCCCTTTTGTGCTGCTATAACAAAATGCTTGAGACTGGGTAATTTATAAAAAACAGAGATTTGTTTCTCACAGTTCTAAAGGCTGTGAAGTCCAAGCCAAGGCTGTGAAGTCCAAGGCTGGGGGCCCATATCTGGCAAGTGTCTTCTTGCTATTTCATCCCATCTCAGAAGGCAGAAGAGTAAGAGAGCATGTGTGAGGAGAGAGGAAAGGTGGGGGCTGAACTTATCTTTTTATCACAAACGCACTCCTGCAATAATGGCATTAATTCCTTCATGGGGAAGGAGCCCTCGTGACCTAAACACTTTTTAGAGTCCCATCTCTCAACACTACTGTATTGGAAGTTAAGTTTCCAAATCACAAATTTTAGGGGACCCATTAAAACCATACCAATCAATTTCTGGCTCAATTCTTATCTTTCTCATATGCAAAAAATATTCATTTCATTCCAATAGCTCCAAAAGTCTTAACTTGTTCTAGGAAAAAAAAAATTAGGAAGTCCAAAGTCTAGAGTCTTAACTAAATCAGAATAAGATTAAGGCACACAATTCATCCTGAGGCATTTTCTGTGAGCCCTTGAAACTAAACAAGTTTCATGTATTTCTGAAATACAGTGGTGGAACAGCATAGGAAAAACATTCCTGGCTGGGTATGGTGGCTCATGCCTGTAATTTCAGCACATTGGGAGGCTGAGATAGGGAGATCACTTGAGGCCAGAAGCTTCAGACCAGCCTGCGCAACATTGTGAGACTCTGTCTCTGCAAAAATAAAAATATAAATATTAGCTGGGTGTAGTGGCACATACCTATAGTCCCAGCTACTCTGGAAGCTGAGGTGGGAGAATTGCTTGAGCCCAGAACGTCAAGGCTGCAGTAAGCCATGTTTGTGCCACTGCACTCCAGTCTGTTAAGTGGCACAGCAAGATCCTGTCTCTATAAAAATAAAACAAAACATTCCCATTTTAAAAGGAATAAATTAAGAAGAAAGGAAAAACTTATCTCCAGTAAGTCCAAAACCTAAGAGAGAAAAGAATATTAAATCTTTTGACACCAGAATAATCTCCTTTGATTCCATGACCTGAATCCTGGGCACATTGGGGTGAGAGTTGGACCCCCAGGGCCTCAGGAAGCCTCACCCCTATGGGTTTTGTTGGCTCAGTCTACCAAGCAGCTCTCACAGGTTAGAGCATCATGCCTGCAGCTTTCCCAAGCTGGAGTTGCATGCTGGTGGCCCTACAGTTCTGGGATCTTGGGGGCTGACCCACTCTCATAGCTCAACTAGGCGTTGTCCTACAGGGGACTCTGTGGTGGCTCTGTCCCCATGACAAGTCTTTGCTTGGGCCCCCAGGCTGTTCAAGATATCCTTTTTGAAATATAGGTGGAGGCTGCCATGGCCCCACAGCTCTTGAATTCTACAAAACCTACAGAATTAGAACCTCAGGGATACTGACAAGGTTTATGGCTTATACCTTCTAGAGTGGCAGATTGAGCTGAATGTGGGCCTACTTGAGCCACAGCTGGGGCAGCCAAGGAGTGCTGCACTGGAATCTGGGGAATAGACTTCCAGTGTGCAGGTCCTCTAATGCTGAGGTCCTGCAGATGTCTGTCTGGAAAATTTGACCTCAAGGTTTTAGCTGGCCTTGAAGATCTCTGAAATACCTTTGTGGTCATTCTCTTACTGTCTTAATGAATAGAACTTGCCTTCCTTCTAGTTATATTAGTGTCTTTAGGAAATGGTTGCTTGGCTACACCCTTAGCGTCCTCTTCTAAAGAAAATTTTTTATTATTTACGTGGTCAAGCTGAGAGTTTTCTGAATCTTCCCATTCTGTTTCCCTTTTAAGTATAAGATCTGCTTTTAAGTCTTTTTTTTTTCTCATTTTATTGTAAGTGGCAAAAATAAGCCCAGCAGCACCTGAACACTTTGCTGCTTAGATGTTTCTTCTGCCAGATATTATAGTTCACTGCTCTTACAGTCTACTTTCCACAAAGTCCTAGGATATGGGCATAATTCCACCAAATTCTTTGCAATTCTATAACAAAGAGGGACTTTGCTCCAATTTTCAATACTTTTTTCTTATTTTTTTCTGAGACATCATCAGAAAGCCCTTTACTGTCCGTATTTCTACCAAAATTCTAATCTCAGCCATGTAAGTAATCCCTAAGATTTAGGTTCTCCTTATGGCTTTTGTCTTCTGAGCCATTACCAGAATCACCTTTAGCACTCAGTTTATGGCAATCTAGGCTTTTTTCTAGCCTTCTCTTCCAAATTTTTTCCAGCCTCTACCCATTACTCAGTTCCAAAACCACTTTCACATTTTCAATTCTGTCTTAATCTCTTTTGTGCAAATATAACAGAGTATCTGAGACTGGGTAATTTATAAAGAACAGATACTGTTTTCTTTATGGCTCTGGAGGCTGGGAAGTCTAAAGCTGAGGGGCCTACATTTTTTGAGGGCCTTTTTAATGTGTCCTCCCATGGCAGAAGGCAGGAGGGTAATAAAGGACGTGAAGAAGAGAGGGAACCCACTCCTGTGTTAACAGCATTAGACTATTTGTGAGGGCAGAGCCCTCATGACCTAATTACCTCCTAAAAATCCCGCTTTTCCACATTGTTGCATTGAGGATTATGTTTTTAACATATAAACTTTGGGAGACATTCAAACCATAGCAACATCTCTTTCTATCACAACCCACACCTGCTCAGCACAGCCTGTAGGGCTAGGTTCTAAATATAACCAGAATTCAATTCGTTTTCACCAACCTCACCAGTACCACAGCTTCTAACTGTTCACCTAGGTTATTCTCAACCCTCTATTTTGTTGAAGATGTCAGGACGCATAAATCAGGTTATTTAAATCTGCTTGTCAGCCTCTAATGATTACTCATTGCATTTCTGAGTAAAAGCAAATCCTCACGATTGTCTGTCTGATCTGGACCTTTAAGCTTCACCCCACACTCTAATGCTCTCTCCATTATCAGGCCTCTCCTGCTATGCCCCCATGTAAACCAGGCAGGCAGGCATGCCCTGGGGCTCCTTGGGCCTTTTAAAATTATTATTCCCTCTGCCTGAAGGGTTCTTCTCTGATAGTCACATAACCAGATCTACCTTTCAAATGTCACATTCTCAGTGAGGCATCTCCTGGCTATTCTATCTAAAGTTTTCCACAGCCATAAGTTTATGTCTCACATCTTGTGTTTTTCTCTTAGTTGTGTTTTATTATTTAATATACTGTATGGACTGAATTTTGTCCTCTCCCTGCCAAATTCATATGTTAAAGCTGTAATCCCTGATGTTAAAGATAGGACTTTAAAGAGATAACTAAGGTTAAATAAGGTCATAACTGTGGGATCCTAATTCTATATAATTGCTGTGCTTGTAGGAAGAGGGAGATATATCAGGAGCACACATACAGAGAGAATGCCGCTTGAGAACACAGTGAGAAGACAACCATCTGCAAGCCAAGAAGAGAGGCCTCTCCAGAAAACAAACCTGCTGACACCTTGATCTTGGACTTCCAGCCTCCAGAACTGTGAGAAAATAAATTCTGGGTTTAAACAACCCAGTCTATTGAACTTTGTTTATGTCAGTCTGAGTTGACTAATATATACACTAACCATTTTAATTATTTATTTTGCATACTGCCTGTCTTCCTTTTAGAATGTAAACTTCATTTGGAAAGGAATTTCTGTTTTCATTATTATTATTATCCTTTAAGTGCTGGAGTACATGTGCAGATTGTGCAGGATTGTTACATAGGATATACATGTCATGGTGGTTTGCTGCCTCCATCCCCCTGTCACCTACATTAGGTATTTCTCCTAATGTTATCCCTCCCAAATCCCCCCACCCACTGCTATCCCTCCCCTAGCCTCCCAACCCACAACAGGCCCCGGTGTGTGATGTTCCCTTCCCTTTGTCGATGTGTTCTCATTGTTTAACACCCACTTATGATTGAGAACATGAGGTGTTTGGTTTTCTGTTCTTGTGTCAGTTTGCTGAGAATGATGGTTTCCAGTTTCATCCATGTCCCTGCAAAGGGGACATGGTGCAATATGTGCCACACTTTCTTTATCCAGTCTATCATTGATGGGCATTTGGGTTGGTTCCAAGTCTTTGCTATTGTAAACAGTGCTGCAATGAACATACGTGTGCATGTGTCTTTATAACAGAATGATTTATAATCCTTTGGGTATATACCAAGTAATGGGATTGCTAGGTTAATTGCTAGGTATTTCTATTTCTAGATCCTTGAGGAATTGCCCACACTGTCTTCCACAATGGTCTAACTAATTTACACTCCCATCAATGGTGTAAAAGTGTTCCTATTTCTCCACATCCTCTCCAGAATCTGTAGTCTCCAGATTGTTTAATGATCACCCTTCTAACCTGCATGAGATGGCATCTCAGTGGGGTTTTGATTTGCATTTCTTTAATGACCAGTGATGATGAGCATTTTTTTCATGTTTGTTGGCTGCATAAATGTCTTCTTTTGAGAAGTGTCTGTTCATATCCTTTGCCCACTTTTTGATGAGGTTGTTTTTCTCTTGTAAATTTGTTTAAGTTCTTTGTAGATTCTGGATATTAGCCTTTTGTCAGATGGGTAGATTGCAAATATTTTTTCCCATTCTGTTGGTTGCCGGTTCACTATAATGATTGTTTCTTTTGCTGTGCAGAAACTCTTAAGTTTAATTAGATCCCATTTGTCTATTTTGGCTTTTGTTGCCATTGCTTTTGGTATTTTTGTCATGAAGTCCTTGCCTATGCCTATGTCCTGAATGGTATTGCCTAGGTTTTCTTCTAGGGTTTTTATGGTGTTAGTTCGTATGTTTAAATCTTTAATCCATTTGGAGTTAATTTTTGTATAAAGTATAAGGAAAAGGTCCAGTTTCAGCTTTCTGCACATGGCTAGCCAGTTTTCCCAACACCATTTATTAAACAGGGAATCCTTTCCCCATTGTTTGTTTCTGTCAGGTTTGTCAAAGATCAGATGGTTATAGATGTGTGGCATTACTTCCAAGGCCTTTGTTCTGGTCCATTGGTCTATATCTCTGTTTTGGTACCAGTACCATGCTGTTTTGATCATTGTAGCCTTGTAGTATAGTTTGAAGTCAGGTAGCATGATGCCTCTAGCTTTTTTTTTTTTTTTTGCTTAGGATTGTCTTAGCTATGAGAGCTGTCTTTTGATTCCATATGAAATTTAAGGTGGCTTTTTCCAATTCTGTGAAGAAGGTTAATGGTAGCTTGATGTGGATAGCATTGAATCTATAAATTACTTTGGGCAGTATGGCCATTTTCACAATATTGATTCTTTTTATCCATGGACATGGAATGTTTTACCATCTGTTTGTGTCCTCTTTTATTTCCTCGAGCAGTGGTGTGTAGTTCTCCTTGAAGAGGTCCTTCACATCCCTTGTTAGTTGTATTCCTAGGTAATTTATTCTCTTTGTAGCAATTGCGAATGGGAGTTTGCTCATCATTTAGCTCTCTGTTTGTCTGTTATTGGTGTACAGGAATGCTTGTGATATTTGCACACTGATTTTGTATCCTGAGACTTTGCTGAAGTTGCTTATCATCTTGAGATTTTCGGCTGAGATGATGGGGTCTTCTAAACATACAATCATGTCATCTGCAAATAGAAATAATTTGACTTCCTCTTTTCCTAACTGAATACCCGTCATTGCTTTTTCTTGCCTGATTGCTCTGGCCAGAACTTCCCATACTATGTTGAATAGGAGTGGTGAGGGAGGGCAACCTTGTCTAGTTTTAGTTTTCAAAGGGAATGCTTCCACTTTTTGCCCATTCAGTATGTTATTGGCTGTGGGTTTGTCATAAATAGCTTTTATTATTTTGAGATACATTCCATTGATATCTAGTTTATTGAGAGTTTTTAGCATAAAGGGCTGTTGAATTTTGAGAAGTGAGGCAAGATTTAAAATCGACACCCTATTGTTACAATTAAAAGAACTAGAGGAGCAAGATCAAACAAATTCAAAAGTTAGCAGAAGACAAAAAAATAAGATCAGAGCAGAACTGAAGGAGATGGAAACACAAAAAATCCTTTAAAAAAATCAATGAATCCAGGAGCTGGTTTTTGAAAAGATCAACAAAACAGACCACTAGCTAGACTAATAAAAAAGAAAAGAGAAGAATAAAATAGATGCAATAAAAAATGATAAAGCAGATATCAACACCTAGTCCACAGAAATACAAACTACTATCAGAGATTACTACAAACACCTCTATGCACATAAACCAGTAAATCTAGAAGAAATGGATAAATTCCTGGAAACTTAAAGTCTCCCAAGACAAAACCAGGAAGAAGTTGAATCCTTGAATAGATCAATTACAAGGTCTGAAGTTGAGGCAGCAATTAATAGCCTACCAACCAAAAAAAGTCCAGGACCAGATGGGTTCACAGCTGAATTCTACCAGATGTACAAAGAGGAGCTTGTACCATTCCTGCTGAAACTTCCAAACAATACAAAAAGAAGAAATCCCTCCTAACTCATTTTATGAAACCAACATCATCCTGATACCAAAACCTGGCAGAGACACAACTAAAAAAGAAAATTTCAGGCCAATATCCATGATGAATATTGATGCAAAAATCTTCACTAAAATACTGGCAAATTGAATGCAACAGCACATCAAAAAGCTTATTGGTCACGATCAAGTTGGCTTCATCCTGGGGATGCAAGGCTGGTTCAACATTTGCAAATTTATAAACATAAGCCATCACATAAACAGAACCAAAGACAAAACCCACATGATTATCTCAATGGATGCAGAGAAGGAAATTCTATCTGTTTTATTCACCACTGTAATTTTCAGTACTGGTAAGGGCGCCTTAACCATAGTAAGAATCAATTACTATTTA